>CABHPQ010001259.1:18315-31350 GCA_902168405.1 Peromyscus aztecus
GAGAGAGAGAGAGAGAGGAGAGAAAGAGAGAGAGGAGAGAAAGAGAGAGAGAGGAGAGAGAGAGATCGATCAGGCATGTGTATGGGTATGGTGGGTGGTACTACAGGGTGGGTGTGTGTGTGTGTGTGTGTGTGTGTGTGTGTGTGTGAGATCAGGGCATGTGTGTGGGTATGGGCCAGTGGGTGGTAGTATCAGGGTTTATGTGTCTCTGTGTGTATGTGTTGGTATCAGGGTGTGTGTGTGTGTGTGTGTGTGTGTGTGTGTGTGTATGTGTATGTGTATGTCTTAGTTAGGTTTCTATTGCTGTGATAAAATACCATGATCAAAAGTAACTTGAGAAGGAATGGATTGATTTCACCTTACAGCTACTGTCACTGACAGATGCCTGGCAGGAACCTGCAGGCAGGAGTAGGAGCAGGGACCACGGAGGGTCATTGTTTACCTACGTGTTCTCTGCTGGCTCTCTCAGCTCAGCCTGCTTTTCTAAGTATCCAGGATCACCAGCTCCCAGGTGGCATCACACACAATGGGCTGGGCCTGCCCACATTTGTCACTTTTTTTTTTTTTTTAATCTGTGTCAGTGTGTGTAGGCATTAGATACAAATTCCTTGCTTTATGTTGGTATCTCTCTACAATTTGGCTGTCCTGAGTCTTTCCTCCTGGTAGGCACCTCCCCTGGGACTACTAGCCTTACTTGGGGTACAAAACTGTGTGGTACTGAATCTACCATGCATTGATCACCCTTGTTTCTACATGTCTTGCAATTACTTTGGCTTGTTTGTGGACATCACAATCACAACATACTAATTGTAACACCATCACTGCCATTGCTCTCAGCCTGGCACCTGACATAGGACATGCAAAGGAATGGGTTGAAACTAGTGGATCTTAGAGTGTTTTGGACCATGGCATTGGTAAAGCCTCAGGGGAAGGGAAAATTCACTGAAGGGTGGAGAACTTGGACCGCATCCAGCAGCTTTTCTGTACCTGCCTGGGAGCTCTTCCTTACATCCTCGTGTCTGAAGTCAGTGGTTGATGTCATCTTCCATTAAACTTGATCTGTTTTTCCATTACAAAAGGAAAACAGCCAGTTCACTCAGTAGGTTTGTACTTCTAAAGATTAGCCTGCTTCACAGACAATGTCCGTCAGCGACTGATTTGCCGCTGACGGTAGAAGAAGCTGGTTTCTCAGCATCTCTTTGGCAGAAGACTCGGTGGATGAAACTGGACCAGAATTTGGGCTTACATAAAACAGAGTCAGGACTCTGGATGCTGACACTTCTTACAGGATGCTTGCACCTGTATCTGTAAAAAGCCAAATGGGTGCCTCGGCTCGTTCCTCAGTCCAGTTACTCACTTTTTTAGGAAGATCTTTTCTTGTCTGAGGAGTCAGAATCTGGGCTGTCTGGCAAAGCTGGGAAGCTTCCTTCTGGCTAAGCGGCTCACTGGTTAACTTCAGATAGTTTATGTGAAGTTCAGTTTTCAAGGTTTCTCACCATACGACTTGAAAAACCATACTCAAGCAAACTAAAATAACCACCACCAAAATGAAACCCAACCAGACAACAGTAAAACAATAAACAGAAGCATAGAAAGAACCCTTTCTTTAGCACAGTTATGCAAAGGAAGGATTTCTGCTAGCCTCATGTGCTGAGTCTGCCAAGGCAAGCAGCTGGCTGGAGGGCTAGCTCCTAGCCTACTGGGGTCTGCTCAGTGGGAACAAGGTGGGGAAACTGAGGCACACCAATCATGATCATCATGACAGGACTTTATCTCCCTTTTCTCTCAGAAGCATCTTCGAAAGAGTCGCAGAATTGGCTTGGAGTATTGTTTCTTTTTTTTAAAAAAATTTATTTTTATTTCATGTGTATTGGTGTTTGCCCTACATGCATATCTGTGTGAAGATGTCTGATTCATTGGAAGTGGAGTTACAAGCAGTTATGAGCTGCCATGTTGGTGCTGGGAACTGAACCTGAGTCCTCTGGAAGAGCAGCCAGTGCTTTTAACCACTGAGCCATCTCTCTAGCCTCATATTGTTTCTTATAAGTAACCGGGGTGGGGGGAAATAGAATTTGATTACATCAAAAACATTTCAAACTTCTGTGAATCTAAGGGGGAAAAATACTGGAAAAGAGGAGGCAACCCTCAGAATGGGAGAGAGAATTTGCTAATCATGGGCCTGGTAAAAAGTTACTGTTCAAAATGTGTAAAGATCTTCAACACCTTAACAGGAAAAAAAGCTGAACAGCTTGATGAGGAAACGGGTAAAGTGTCTATAAAGTCCTATGGAATTTGATGCCCTCTTCTGGCCTCTTCAGGCACCAGGCATGCATGTGATATATAGACACACATGTAGACAAAACACCCAGACACATTAAAACAAACAGACTTTTCAGAAAATAATGAGTTTTTCATGGAGGATGATTTGCAGATCCAGTCACCCCAAGAAAGATTTCTCTTTCCCCCAGTGACATCTTTCACTGAGTCTGTGTTCCACCCGATCCGGTTTTTCTCTTCATGGAGACCACGGTAGACAGATGCTATGTCTGCACGTCTGTGCGGGATGTCCTTGATGGTGCAAGGACACAGATCTTACTGTGCCTGTGGGGACAGATCTGGTATTTTTGATCCTCGTTAAGCATCCTTGGGCAGTAGGGAGTTCCAGAGCTATATCCTGGCACCAGCCTGGAGGTAGAGCCATAGGTGGACTTGGGAGGGGTCAAGCAGCAGCTTGCTCTTGTGACCATGTTGGGTCCCATCTCTTTCTCTACCAACCATTCACCGTGGGTACTGTGCAACTCTTACTGAATGAGCTGGACTTGGACTGAAATAGTGGAAGAATGTTGTGTTGTTTGTAGTCATATGGTTCCTTCTGATCACCAAGACTCAATCTCATCTTTGTGGACCAAACATTTTAGACTAGTGTTCAGAAAAGATAGAAGAGTTCTCGCTCAAGGCAAATGTCTCCTCCCCAGCATCACAGGCTCAGAAAGCTGTAACAAAAAAGAGCAGGTGGATGTCTCTGCTTTTGTCTTGTCTCTTCCTTCATTGGTTCACCTGCTTACTGCTGGTGGGGGAGGGGAAGGTGTGTATGTCGGGGTATCTAAAACCCTCCACCCCACCTGCCCAGAATTCATCCTGATGGCCACCCTCAGGTCTGTTGGAACTCAATGCCTTTGGCACTTCTGTGAATTCTGGACGCCTCTCCCTGCCTGTGCAGGTCTCCCATACTCCAGGAGACATGGGGGGCCTCCTTCAGTTTCTGCTCACATCTGCCTTTTTGAGTCATTGGCCCCAGAAGGCGTGTCCATGAGTGTGGCTCTTTGAACTGGTTCAGCCTAGCCGCTGTTTTCTGGACCACGGCCACTCCAGGACCATCCCAGAGCAGCCTGCCTCAGTGGGCCTTCTAAATAACCACTGCAGGGTGTTCATCTTCCAGCTCTGGGAACATCTCTTCGGATCCATTAGGAAGTCTCTTCTTTGCTTTTACCCTGGTCCCAGGGTCCATTTTCGTTGAGGTGTCAAGAAAGAGAGACATGCATACAGACTTGTACTAACTCTCAACCTCCTTCTAAAGACGGCCTCATAGCCCTCTCTGTTCAGTTCTCTTTTTCACCCCTTTAAACTGCACGAAAATGATAATTGTGAACAATACACGTGGAAAACTGAGACGATGCAACAGGCTACCTAAGTCTGAGTGACTAGGAATTCTAGCAAGTGGGAACCCTCTCAAAGAGCAGAGGAAATCTGGGATTAGGAAGATTTGGACCCCTGCCTAACAAGTGCTAACAGTGTCTGCAATTGCTCTTCTGCTACAAATAACAAAAAAAAAAAAAAAAAAAAAAGAAGGAGAAAACATGTGCAGTAGGTATTGTCAGCCACTCGGTGCAGGCAGCCCAGGAGAGAAGGAAAATGAGAGGCTGCCTGGTGGTTCTGACTGTTGGCAAGGTTTTCGAAACCATGCAAGCGGAGTGAATGGAGGCAGACTCCAGCAGGTCCAAGGAGTTCAGGAGACAGACACTGGGGTTCTGGAGGCTGATGTAGCTGGGATTTTTGAGGCAGGAGTTGGACATGAATGACACCGGGAAGGAGCCCCAGGGTTGTGTATAGAAGTCACCTTAAATGGTAGACTATGGAGGATGACCAATGAGATTGAGCAAAAAATAACTCGGGGGGGGGGGGGGGGGGAAGAGCAGCACTGAGGAGCTATTGACTCATGCAGGCCAAGGATCCATCCCATTTGTTGTGGTTTGAATGAGAATGTCTCTTATAGGCTCATTCATACTTGATCCCCAGCGGGTGGCACTGTTTGGGAAGGCTTAGGAGGTGTGGCCTTGTTGGAGGAAGTACATCACAGGAGGCGGGCTTTGAGAGACTGAGTTTGCAGTCACTCAGCTAACTGCTTGCAGTTTCAGTTGTGAGCTCTCAGCATGCTGCTCCAGCTGCCATACCTCGGCACCGCCATCCTAGACTCATATCCCTGTGGAGCTGTAAGCCAAAATAAACCCTTTCTTCCTTAAGTTGGCTTAGTCATGGTGTTCTATCCCAGCCACAGGAAAATAACCAATACACCATTACTGCAGACACCACAGAGAAGCCCCAATCCACACTGCAAAGGCCCCAGCACATGCTTACATGAACAATGGCAGCTAATGTCTCTAAACCATCTCAGAGAAAAGATTTTTAAAAATGTCACAAAAATTAAACTTTGTTGGTAAGCAAAAAAAGTCTTACCCAATGCTAGAATAAAAATCCAATATTTTAAAAGAAATGCAACACAACTTTTAACACACAGGAAAGTAAAATTCACACTATCACTGGATTTACAAAGCAAGGACATGTGACCCACAACCTAGAAAACTGTACCCAGAGATGACAGACATGACAAGGTTAGAAAGCTTTAACATTTCCTTCTTTCTCTCCTCGTTGGTGTTATCTGGATTCAGTAGCTCGCTTCCAGAGTATAGGACAGGCAAAGACACAGTGAGATCTGTAAAGCGAGACACTCACAGATGGCCTTGACAAGATCTTGAGGTTAATGTCGGCATGACATCAACCTCCATCATCCACCCAAACTGTGTCATGAGAACACATTTCACTTTTGTGGCCAACATCTCAAGTAAGTCCAGGGATACGCGAGAGAAAATGGTAAAGAAAAAACTAACTGAAGAACGTTTACAGAAGTCTCAGCAGGACTTTCAAGGTCATGAAAAACAAGGACAACTCGGACTTTGCAACTCCAGAGGAGAGATGGGGGAAATGCCCTGGACTGGATTCTGGAACAATAAAAAGGAACTCATGGAAAAAGTGGCAAGGTTCGACTCTCGCCTGGGGTGTACTGATTGTCTAAGGCTGTGGCATGAAGTACCAGAGTCCGGGTGGCCACACCACTTATACCACTAGAAATCTGTTGACTCATGACTTTGAAAGCTGGGAGTCTTCAAAGCAGGATGCTGTCGGAGATGTGCTCTTTAGGGAATGTGTCCGGGAGAAACTCTCCTCACCCCTATGCCTCCTGGTGGCTACCCGAAAGCCTTGTAGTTGCAGGGACCCACTTGTGACTTCCTCTTCTGGTGCTTCTTGGAGAAGGACTCCAGCTATACTGGAGTTAGGGTCCACCACATTCCAATGTGACTTCATTGTAACCAAATTACGTCTGCAGAGATTTCATTGCCAAACAGGCTCATGTTTACAAGCACCAACAGTTAGCACTTGAGTGTGTCTCTTTGAGGCAAAGTCCATTCAACCTACAACACTTAACTTGAGGAAATGGGACATAGTTCCACACAATGGAGAGTGGGAGAATGGTAGTCAGAAAGTCTGTGTCAGCCTGGCAACTTTTCTATGAACCTGAAATAGGAATGTATTAGACAACCCATCTCTGGTGAAGCAGCAGAGCAGTTGCACAGAGGAACTCATAGAGTTCGTGACGACATGCACAAGACATACGCAAGATTAAGCCAGACACATGTGCTAAACATTCTCAGTGATGATAACGAAGAGGTAAACAGACGCTAAGAAGAGAATGAAATCAAACTTCTAAAACTGAAAAAGGCATCTGAAATGAAAAGTGGGACTCTTAGTTTCGGACGTTACTCTAGCTGCTATAGGCTGGAGCAGGTCTATCCCTGGGTAAAAGAAATCTTCCTCCTTCTTTCTGCCAGGTATTGTGTTAATAGCAATAAAAAAAGGGTGACAGAAATATGGAGAGAGGAAAACCTTTTGAAATAAGGAGCAGCTCCCTTTAACAAGGTCTCTTTCTCTGGAGAAACTCGGGAAGAAGGACAGACTTGCCTTCTGGAATTTTATTGGAGCTGGCATGGCCTGGAGAAGAGAAACACTTGACCCCAGTCGGTCCTGTACTTCCTTCCAATGGATGGAGGGAAACTCTAGGTCCAACTCCTCGAGCCCTCCTCTACTATCTAAAAGCTGAGGTGTAGAAAACACACATCCTGCTGTTCTATATAACTTGGCCTTTCAAGACACATAGGGGGCAGGGCCACTATGGGTGGAATCTATAACTCATGAGCACAGGAATAGGAGCAGAATTGTATTCCACAGGTATGGAAAACCAAATCTCCAATAAAATCACAGGAGAAAGCTCCTCCAGTTCAGGGGGAAAATGCTAGCCCAGATATAAGAGCGTTATACAAGAAGATCAAACCCCAAACCAGAAAGACCCTTCCTTTGGTTAAACTCTAATGAAGCCACTAAACCCAGTGAACAAAGAAAGTATATTGAAAGCAGCAGGAGGGGGACACCGAGTCATGCACAAAAGCAGATCTGTGACACAGTAGCCGGTGAAACTCTGAAAGTCAAGGGGTCCTTGGAATGATAAACTTCAAGTTCTGAAAACAACCCAGACCTCTATACCTGGACAAAACTAACTACCATAATAGAAGGAAAAAAGAAAGTGGTTGCAAGTCATGACCACTAATCTAGTTCTACAGAAGACGTTGGAAGGAATACTTTGGACTGAAAAGAAAAGAAAAATCCATCCACGAGGCTACAGAAAAACGTAAACTCTCCATGACAGTGCTCAAGCAAGAAAAAAAAAGAAAACATCAAACATTATAAATCAACAGCATTTATAGGAATTAACATGCACCTTTCAATATTAACTCTAAAGAAACATCTGGATTAAATGGCACTACAGATCAAACAGAGTTAACAGATATCTGCAGAACATGCCATCCAAATGGGGCATAATGTCTCCTTCTCACCAATCCGTGGAATGCTCTCTTAAGTTGATGGTGTATTGGGGCACAGAGCAGGTCGTAACAATTATAGGAAAATGGAAATAGTTCCTTGTATCCTTCTTGTCTGGTCACAAGAGGATAAAACTACAAATTAACACCAAGAGAAACTATAATGTGTGTAAAATCACATGGAGAATAACGTTGTAGACTGAAAGAAATCACTGACAGGCATTGAGAAAATCAGTAAAACAGAAAAACAAATTCCTGGAATCCAGTGAAACTAAAAATACAGTGAATCAAAACACATGAAATAGAATGAAATCAGTCCCAAGATGGATGTCTATAACTCTAAGTGCTTACATTAAGAAATCAAAGAGATGTTAAATAAATAATGATACACCTTAGGGCCATGGAAAAACAAGATGAGGCCAAAATCAAAATCAGTAGTTGGAAAAATAATTAAGAGGGTCAGAAATTAATGAAATGGAAACATAAAATATAAGAAGCGATGAAACAAAGAACTGGTTCTTTGAAGAAATAAATTCAACAAACTTTAGACAAACTGTAAAAGAGACAGCTGACCTAAATTAATGTGACTAGAGGTGGAAAGGGAAACATTACTAAGGATACCAAAACAACTGAGACAATTGGGAGGGCATACATTAACAATATAGAGTCCAGCAAATTTGTAAGTAGAGAAGAAATGGATGGATTTCTACATACATGTGACCTAACAAAATTAAAACAAAATGAGATAAATAATTTTAACAGATGTACAACAAGCAGGGGGATTGAATAAAAAATAAACTCCTGACTAAAAAATCCCCAGGCCCAGATGGACATACTGGCGATTTTCTCAGACCTTCAAAGGACCAACACCAGGTCTTCTCAAGACAGCCCATAAAGTAGAAAAGGAAAGAGCATGGTCAAATACTTTTTATGAAGTTAGTATTACACTGGTACCAAAGCCAGATGAACACACAACAAAATCACCCCAAATTGTACCAATATCCTTGATAAACACAGAAGCAAAAAAACCTCAACAAAATACTTTCAAACTAACATTTTAAAATGCATCAATATGATTATTCACTGTGATCAATTTGATTTTATTACAGAGATGCAGAACGGGTTCAACAAATGTAAATCAACTATTGTAATTCATCACATAAATCGATTCAAGGACAGAAATCTCATGATCATCTCAATAGACACAGAAAAGGCTTTTGCCAAAGCCCAATATCACTTGATAATAAAAGACCCGAAGAAATTTATAATAGACAGAACATACCTCAACACAATAAAAGCTACACAGGATAAACCTATAGCCAACAGAATACTAAATGGGAAAAAACCGAAAGCACTCTCATTGAAATCAGGCTGTCCACTATCTCCACTCTTATTTAAACATAGTAATGGAAGACTTAGCTAGAGCAGAGGATGAGAGAAGCAGCTAGAAGGGGTATAAATAGGAAGAAGCTAAAGTGTCCTTATTTGCAGACTCTATGGATAAGAGACCCTACAGACTCCTCTGGAAAACTCTTAGCCCTGATAGACACTTTCAGCAATGTAGCAGGAGATACAAAACTAGCGTTCAAAATCTGTAGCTTTTCTATCTACTAATGACAAATCTGCCGCAGAAATGTCAGAGAAATAAATTGGCAGGGAGAGTAAAATAAAATACCCCGGAATAAACCTAAGGAAGCTGAAGAGGATGATAATGAAAACTAACACACTCAGGAGAGAGATGGAAGAAGACACTGCTCATGGCTTGGAAGAATTGCATTGAGAAAATGTCTGTTTCCCCCAAAGCGTCTGTAGATTCAGTGCAATCTCTGTTAAAATCCCGATGATTCTTCACAGAATAGGAAAAACAATCTCAAGACACATCTAGAAGTGCAACATCTAATTCCCCCCCCCCCAGGTCTTGATTCCACCCACGTTCACTCTGGGGAACCAATGCATTCAGTAGACCTCCTACCAGAGCCTAGGCGAGGGGATGCTTACAGGCGTGTGGGCACTCCTCTCCCAGTCAGCTGTGTCTGAACAGCCTTACCCAGCAGGGATGAGGGCTTCCCCGTAGCCACATAGATGGAGCCCTTCTTTCAGCCTTCCCCAACCTCTGTATACTTTAGCCTCTCTCCCAGGCCACTTGCGGAGTTGCCAGGTGGTAGGGAGCGGCTGGAGACTCAGGTGAGAGTCTGATGCTCTACTCCCTACTTCTACAGGGAGTATAAATGGTTAACAAGCCCAGCTTGTTGCACGGAAGTGGGCCACTGAACTACCCAAGATGGCGGTCGCTTGACTCAGAGGCCAGTCACTCATAACAAGGTTCCTCAAAAAAAGCTAAAAATAGAACTATTGTACGACCCAGGTACCCCCAAAGGGCTGTCATACTGTCCTACAACAACACACGCACATCCATGTCCCCTGCTGTTCTAGTCACCACAGCTAGGTCATGACATGAAGTCAGCCTAGATGTCCGTTGATTCATGGAAAATGAAAATGTGGGGCATATACTTCACTTTCCTGAGTACCTAGGTAGCTAATGCTTACTAAGTGAGGGGATGGCATTTTCCTCAGTGGGTAGGCACTGGACACTTACTCATACTCCTATAAATAAACCCTTGCTAATGTTCATGTATGTAATCCTAAATAAACTCATTGGGTCACACATTCGTGCACATACACATGCATGCACACACACACACACACACACTCATACACATTCACACACATACATACTCACATACAGACACACAGTCACACACACACACTCACACACATACACACTCACATACAGTCCCACAGACATGCAGTCTCACACACACACACACATGCACTCACAATAACACACACACACACACACACACACACATGCACGCACGCACGCACGCACACTGTAAAAGTAGAAGGGAAACTAATGAAACTAGATGGTGAGAGGGAGAGTGTTAGTGGGAGCCAGAAGTGAACCAGAGAATGAAACAAGGGGAGTGTGGTCAAAATCCGTTTCTATACGTCAAGGCAAGATGACCTGTGATGTGCCGAGGAGCCAACAGGAACTTAAGGTTAGTCCATTGCCAGAAACTGCAATCAGAAGGCATCTTTGAAGTGTGGGAGTTGTGAAGGAATGTGCCAGCCTAGGACGCTTCTCCAGGTAAAAATATCTTTCCCTGAAAAGTGAAGTCAGATTTTTCAGAAAAAAAAAAAAAACTAAACAAAAACCAAAGAGGAGTTTTCTATAAGAGACTTGCTTTGCCAGGAATGTTAGAGGGATCTCCAAAGGCAGAAGAAATGTGGTAGGACTGGGCTCAGATGTGCCTGGAGATGGGGGCCCCCCCCGGAGTGGGAATGCACGCTCACACACATGGCCATTGACTTCATTCTAAATGTTCTTCAAAAGTGATCGACATTCTCACAATAACGCACTGTGACATTTACAATACACATATACATGAAATGTGTATGACCACAATAGCAAAACTCCAAGTGTGCCTTGGAAAGCTTCTGACTTTTAGGAACGTGGTGTGTCACGTGAAGGCAGACCACTTAAACAAAGAGGTACATCTAGGAGGCTATCAGAGGTAAGAAGAGACATCATTCAATGTAACTAGCTGTCCAAAGAGAAAGAAGGAAACAACGCTGAAAAAGGTCCAGAACCCTGTGTTGGAACAAGCAGAAACAGATAAAAGGACTGTCGAGTAGTGAGGCTTTTAATGACGGTCAGCGTGAAACTGTCTAAAGGCATGGATGGAAATGCAGATGTGGTCAACTATACACCAGAGATGCGTCTGAAAGATGCTCCGTGATGAACCGGGTGTGTGGGGGGTGGGGGTGGGAGGCTGAATTCATAAGCTGTGGAAAACCAGAATTTCATGTAGCTAGCTTATGAGGGCAGCTTAGAGGGCAGGCTGTGGTTGTGAGTATTTATATAAAGAGAGAGAGAGAGAATCAGTCATCTAAATTCCTACTTGATGAATCTGTAAAAGAGAAAATGAAAATAAGGAGAAAGGAAAAATGATAAAGATTATTGATGACCTGGGAAGAAGAAATTTGGTCAATTGCCAATGATTTCTGAGGCGAGTTCTTTGCTCAGCACAATGGATGTTGCTATGCTGTTGTCTGGGTCAAGCAAGAACAGGAAAAAAAAAATGACAAGGATTACCAATATTTAGAACGAAACAAAAGACACCAGAAATCACCGAGCATTAAAAGTATATTATAAATACATGAAAAACTAAGCCAAAAGTGATACTCAATAATAACAATGACCAAAAACTGACTTTAGAGATTGAAATTAGGAAACTAATTCAACAACAATGAGATATTAATTTTAGAATCCAAACCCTTTCTATAAAGAATACTCAAGGCTCCGATGGCTTCACTGCAGAGAGTGACCAACTTTTAAGGGAGAAATGATAGCCGTCCTACAAAACCAGGGAAAACAGAAGGGCCTTTCAGTTAACTTGTGGGGCTCCACTTGTTCTTCCTCCACTGGCCTCCAGCGGCCTTTTTGCCTGGCTCTAGCTCCCATTTTCTGTGGAATGCTCTGAGCCTCTTGGCCTGAACTTTGGCTTCTGCACAGAGCCCTGAAATACGGGACGCTCACTAACTAGTCACTTGAATGCCACAGGACCACTGAGGCAGGGCTTTCACACAGCACAGAGCTCCACGGGCACCGCTCCGGCTCTAGCGGGCTAGAGCTTGCGTCTGGACTGTAGCGGACCACCTCTTCTTCAACTAGTTTTCCAATAAACCCCTCACAGCCTACCCCCCTGCAGCTCTCACTGCCTCCCGGGTAGCTCCCCTCCCTTCTTCTCTGCATCTCTCACTGGGTCCACTTCTTACCTTGCGATAGGGTGAGGTGTTAGTCCTCGTGACAGATGATCCGCTGGGAGGCAGCCCGTGCTCCCGAGGCCTGCTTCCCAGCCTTGTGTCGGGTTTCTCTGTTCTGTTTTATGGGTCTCTTAGGGAACCCTAATCCTGGTTTGCCTGGGTCAGCCCCAGTTATATCTCTGTCCTCTATCATTGCTAGTACGGCTCCTTTGAAGTTCCCAGTTTGATGATGAATGATGTGGCTGCCTGGGAAGGAGAAATTGGAGGTCTTGAACAGCCATTATATTATGTTGTTCTCTTCAAAAGTTCATAAGTTGAATTGCTAACCCCCTAGTTCCTTAATGGGGCCTTATTGGAAATAGGGTCATTGTAGTTATAATTATTTATGATTATGTCACACTACAATGGGATGAGCCCCTAATCCAACATGAACGATGACCTATGGAGAGAATGTCTTGCTAAGTGCTGTGGCACATGCCTGTCATCCCAGTTTTCTGGAGTCTGAGACAGGACGATTTAGCGTTAGAGGTCACCTGGACCACATTATAAGACCCTGTCACAAAATAAAACAAAAGAGAAAGGAAGGAAAGAGGAAGATGAAGGAAAAGGAGGGGAAAGAAATAAGGAAATTCTTGAGACCACACAGACACACACACAGACACACACAGACATACAGACAGACACACACACATAGATACATAATCACACAGATACACAGATACACACAGATACACAGTCACACAGACACACATACATAGATACAGACATACAGATACACAGACACACAGACATACAGATATACACAGATACACAGACACACAGACATACAGAGACACACAGACACACAGACACACACACAGATACAGACACACAGATATACAGATATACACAGATACACAGACACACAGACATACAGATACACACAGATACACAGACAGACACACACACACACAACACACACACACACACACACACACACACACACACACACACACACACA
>CABHPQ010001259.1:31360-53617 GCA_902168405.1 Peromyscus aztecus
ACACACACACACACACACACACACACACACACACACACACACACACACAGAATACCACTGACCGTGAAGGCAGAGAGCCAAGTGATGTGTTCCTAAGCCAAAGACTATCACAAATTGCCAGCAAACCAGAGGAAGCTGGAGAGAGGCCTGCACCAGATTCTTCCCTGTGGCCCTTAGAGAGGACACTTTGATTTCAGACTGTCAGCCTCCAGAGATATGACATGATAAATTCCTGTTGTCTAAGACTCCAAGTTCTGGGTACTAAATCTTCTAACTCTAGGCAACTGAATGCAGTAGGGACAGCTGGACCCCCTCCTAGGAGATTCAAGCCTGCCCCCATGCCAGGTAGGAAAGGAAGTCCCACAGGGTCAAGTGGCTTCCCAAGGTCACCAGTGATTAGTGGCTGGCGGAGCTGAGATACCCAGGTTTCTGACTCACTGACAGGCACTTTCTGCTTCATCAAACCATCACCACGCACAGGATGAGTCAAGTATACCTCCCTAATACTCCTTCCCAGGCTTCTGCAGCAGAGATTTATCTGCCCTGAGTGGATGTTTTGAGTTTGGAAAGTTATGGTTAAGGCCTGCTGGGTCGGGGCCTGGGCCAGCCAGGGGGCCAGGAACTGGGGAATTAACGCTGTTTAAGGAAAGATAGTGCAGGACTTGTGTTGAAGAAGAGACAAGTGTGGTCGTAACTCTCCCGCTTTATCTAGGCCAGCCTAGGCAGGGCGCCTTGGCTGTGCACCAGGCCTCCTCCTGCTCTGCTCCTGGCCGAGGCTGGGCATCCCATTTGAACCAGCTTGCTAGGCTGAAAAGCTAGCTACTGCGATTTCCACACACCCATTCAGGGAGTGTTTGCTGAATGAGCCACTGGGTGAATGGTTGTCAGAACTCATTTGTGATCCCCTTGGGGGCAGGGAACATGCTGTCTGTTTCACAGAGTTTGGGCTGTGCCCTGGAACTGGACAAAGAGCAAGAGTTCTTTTTCTTTCTTTCTTGTCCCGTGTCTCGTTTCCAGGTAGAGGACCTCAGCCTCTGGGCCTCGTTGGTGGACCTGACACAACCGGTCCCACAGTCTCAGCCTGTACCTGGGCCTTGGCCAGCTGTTGTCTGGACTGCTGGAAAATGAGCTCTTCTGCTTCACCACAAGGGTTTGTCTGTGCACACGTACACTCACAGTGCTTCTAACGGGGTCTGACACAGTAGCTCTGGTAAATATCGAGCAGATAAATCCCCCCAAATTCCTGCCCCAATCAAGCTAGTTATGGCTCCTCTCTAGACAATTTATCCACATAATTTAGTCCCAAGTCAGTCAGCCTCTATCCTGAATTTAACATTTCCCACACAACTATACAAACATGTGTTCATACTATTCAAGGTTGGAAAGATGTTCCTCAATTCAGCCCCAGCATCACTCTGAGGCCACACCCTAAATTGTATGCAGGCTGGGGGACCAGAGAGTGGTTCTGCTAATGGAGTCTTGGCCAGTTTGGTTGACACCCAAGGAGAGGACAGACATCAAACAGGATAGTGGTCTATGCTGAGCCCCGGCCACAGCTGAGAAACTAGAATCTCAGAGGCAGTCAGAACTTTTGGAGTCACAGATGTAGATACCAAGGCAGCCAGATGTCAGGTACAGCTCTGTGTAGGTAGGAACAGATTTTTGCCATCAGTAACCTTAAAGGGTGGCCCTAGGGACTCCTAGGGACTGGGAGATAGAGGCCTCCCAAATCTCCTGACTTTCCGAATCCAGGATTTGACAAAGTAAATATAAGCACATTTGCTGTGGGATGTTCTGTATGACAAATATGTTAATAAAGCACTGATTGGCCAGTAGCCAGAGAGGAAGTATAGGCGGGACTAACAGAGAGGAGAATTGAGGGAACAGGAAGGTGGAGCAGGAGACTGCCTGGAGCCGCCACCAGAACAAGCAAGATGTAAGGTACCAGTAAGCCATGAGCCACGTGGCAAAGTATAGATTAATAGAAATGGGCTAAATATAAGAGTAAGAGCTAGACAATGATAGGCCTGAGCTAATGGTCAAGCAGTTTAAATAATATAAGAGTCTGTGTGTTTATTTTGTAAGTGGGCTCCAGGACTGGCAGGACTTTGTAGCTGGAGACTGGCGGGACTTGGGAGCTGGAGAGAAGCTCTCCAGCAACACACATTCTCTTCTATAATGGTAAGAGTGTGCACAAGAGCGCCTTCTCTTGATTTTCTTGACAACCCTGTAAATACAGAAACAAGGCTGAGTTAAGGAACTTGCTCAGACTTCCATAGCAAGAAAAAAAGTGTGTGGGATGAAAATGATGCCTGGGTCTATGAGGGACAGTGTGGTCCAGGGGTTAGGGACATGGTCCTTAGTGTCAGATAGTGAGATTGGAATCTAATTGTTATAATCAAATGTACATTTCTTAATTGGTTAACCATTCTACTTCAAAATAAGTGAAATCATATATCCATATAAATACTTCCATGAGAATATTCATATGAGTCATTTTCAAGCTAGCCTCAAAGAAGAAACAATCTAAATATCTCTAAATGGGATAAAAGATAAACACATCACAGTACTGTTATACAGCAGAATACTAATAAACAATGAAAAAGAATGAACTATCTATGCACACAGCATGATTGAATCTCAAACATACTATGTTAACGAATGAATGGAATCACAAAAATGTATTTTTTAATTCTACTTAAGTGTAAGCAAACATGGGATGCTGTTTTCTGAGGCTGGTGAAACTTTGCATCACCTTGGTTAGGTTAGAGGGTAGTTAGAAGACTGTATGCGATTGCCCAAAACTATGAAATGAATACTTAGGAAATATTTTATTATATGGTGGTTATACCCTTCATAAAAAAATAAAGCTTTAGTTTTGCTATGCATTCCGGCTTTTGGGTTTATCTTTTTAAGCCTGAGTTTCATAAAACGAAGGTGTTTGACAAGTCTTTGATTCTGATATGTTGTGATTTTTATATGTTTTCTTAATTATCGAAATATATGATGAGAGTGCACGGAGCTAATCTTGCGATAAGAGAGCCTTCTCAACCCAGAGAACATGGGTAGATTACAAAGGCTTAACTATGTAACACAAATGAACCAAACCCCAAACACCTGCATTTTAAAATCCCCTTCTGATAAAACTGTACACTGAAATTAATCCATGGCAAAGAATACACAGCCCTAATTGTATCAAGGTAATAAAAATGCTAATGTCTCAGCTGAAAAAATGACCAACTGAAATGAGAAATTGCTTATTACCAGGAGACCTGAGTAGCCAACAACCCCAAGAACTGGCCAACAGAACTGTCGGTTGAGACACATGAGCCAAAATTACCAGATGCCATTTCCTCCCATTAATGGAAAAATGCTTTAAAACATGGGCTTGTTTTTGCAATGCTCTGCCCAGCACACTATGGATAGAACCACAGATCTGCCCAAGATTTCTGTAAATAATTCATTCATAAGAATTTTTCTTAAAATGTTTAAATCATTTATCACAATGACCTCACATTTAAAAAAATTATAAAAAAACACCAACAACAGCAAATCCAAAATGTAATCAAAGAGTTTTGTTCAAAAGTCTCATGCTCTGCTGACTGAGCTAGCCAGTCCCCAGAGAGTGACACTTACTCATGTCTATAGTGGCATTATCACGACGGAACAGTACAAGTGGCTCAAATGTCCAAAAAAGACTCACCCAGCTACAAATACAGTGCTTGGAAAGAACATTTGAGCAAAATAAGTTTATTACACAATGTTCAGAGAACAAATCAGACTGATAAACATAACCCGTAGCCTGACTTTATTTAAAAACGCAGCTTATGTTTATAGATCCAAGGAGAAGACACGAAAAGAAACATCCAAAATGTCTCAAAGGTTCTCTGAGGGAAGGAAAGATCCTGGGAGTCAGTAGCTTTCTCCTTTAAATTTCTAAGTCCACTTATACCTCCAAATTGTCTACAGTAATAGAAACGGTTTTAGTGGGAAAGAATCAATACTTGGATAGTCAAAGAAGAAGTCAATTGTCACCCTCTCATCCTCATGCCTAGCCTTTTCCCCTCTTGCTCTCCCTCTGAAGGCACTCTCTGGCTACAAGATGCTCTTCCCAAACCAACTAGTGGGACTCGGACTTTGCTCTTTCCTGGTACGTGTGCCAGGGTACAGCCTTGGGCTTTGTTGACACCTTCCCCTGGCCAGCCAGGAAGTGTTATGGGGACCCCAGACACAGAGTTCTGGAGTCAGCTGTCTCCAGTAGAGGGCTGAGGCTCCCTTGTATTTGACTAAGACCTGTCCATATGCCTGGATTGGGTCACAGTGTTGAACAAAGGAAAGACGCAGATCTTTGTAAACCAAGTCCCCTTGAGAAACCACTCACAGCCTACACTCCTCCACACCCCTAAGAATGGTAGCCATGACTTTCACGACTCTAGGTTTAGAATGCAGCTAGTGTGACCCCAGTCAGATTTTCTCAAGTTCAACAGTCTTGTGTTCTGGGTGCTCCTGTGGTGGCCAATTGGAACATTCTGATGGGGTCTAGTAGTTGCACTTGGTCATAACTAGAGTGATATCATTCCCTCCCTCCCTCCCTCTCTCTCTCCCTCTCTCCCTCCCTCCCTCCCTTCCTCCCTCTCTCTCTCTCTCCCTCCCTCCCTCCCTCCCTCCATCTCTACTTCCCTCCCTCCCTCCCTCTCTCCCTCCCTCCATCCCTCACCTTAAAATTCCAAGTCTTCACTTTTAAGACAAGGAAAATATCTAAAAAAAAAATCTAATCGAACAATGGTATCATTTTTAAAGACAAATTTAAGCAAAAAGGAAAATTTTAAAGAAAGAAGTTGAGGACTCCGTTGATTATAAACATGGGGCTTGGGAGCTGTGAACAGCTGGTTCTAGCTATTTTGATGGACAAATCTTATCATTTCACAAGTTGAATATAATAAAGATTATTTTTCATTCGAGCCAAGTGCTGTTGATGATCAGGTAGGCAATGATGGCTGAGGCTCTCTCTGCTTATGTGGCTTTCAAAGGGCACCCAGGCTTCTGTTTGCCATCTAGATCCTTGATGGACAGGTACCATCTCTTCCTAGAAACTCTTTGGGCTCAGTACCCTTTCTTTCATTTAAAGATAGAAACTCACCCAAGGATGGTGAGTCCATTTATTTAGAACCACAGACTGAAGAAGAGTAAAATCTTTCTTTCTAATTTTTAGTTGGTTTCATTATGACGGTTCCATACACATGCATTTCAGTCCTTGTTTACATCTCCCCTCACTGTGTTCCCCACCGTCTTCCTCTTGACAGTTTACTTCCTTCCCTCAAGTAGTCCACCTTTTGCTTCACGTCACACCCGAGACATTTGCCGTGAATCTTCACTGGTAGATCACCATAATTCACTGTCATTTCTGAGGGAGATTTAAAGATCTGACAACTATTCTTCTTTTGTGACCCTTGAACTGCAGGCCGATTTTCTTTGCTTTTGGTTGGTATTTATTTCAGGGCAGGAAGGGAGTGTTGACGTTCTTGGGCTGATGAGCAATCCTGATTATTTGCTAGTCATAGAGCATGGGGAAAATTCAGTTGGTTCTTAATGAAACATGCTTGGGTACACCTAAAGATCTTATCCAAGGGAGGTAACATTAACAAAGAAGTTTTGGTGTGAATATATTGTGGACCATGCCATTTCAGATCCAGCTTGCCGATGTTTGCCAGTTTGGTGCCAACCACAGCTTCCAGCAGGACCAGTGGCCAGTACAGCATGTTGCACCTATTTGGACTGACAGGTCAAGGGTCGGGGGCAGCAGCATCACAGTCAGGGTCTGTCAGAGGGGCAGGGTTGCCAGGGTGTGTCATGAGCTCTGTGCTGTGGCATGGTGATGCTAAGCACTCATTAGCATCGCTTAGCTGGTCTGAGGAAGATTCTTGCTTCTCTACCTCATGCTGCAGCCTGAAGTCAGCATGCAACTGCAGCCTGAAGTCAGCATGCAGGCTTCAGCACTAAGACGATGTCTGTGATGCAGGAGAGGTAAGGATGCCAGAGCCTATGCAGGTAAACTGGAAGCCGTGTGTGCTAGCTGCAGCCTGCACTGACCACCTGCCCCTTTGACCCTCCACATTAATCTGTTACCTCTTCCTTGGTCTACTGATTTAGTGTCAGGAGGCGTCAGCAAAGCCAGGCATCTGCAGGCTGGAGAGCTAGGAAATCAGTCACTGTTCAGTTCAAGAAGCTGGAAGTCCCAGAGCAAGAGAGACTTCTGATGCCTTCCCACTGCAAAATCAAAAGCCTGGCAGTAATCTGAGAGATGCTGGTGCAGGGCCATGTTCAAAGGCTGATGTGACCGGAGTCTGATGTGCACAGGTGAGATTCACAAAGAAACTCAGCTGCTCGGTGAGGGTCAGGCCTGTGCCTATGAACTTCGGCTTTTTCTTTCTCCCCTTCCCTTCCCTTCCCTTCCCTTCCCTTCCCTTCCCTTCCCTTCCCTTCCCTTCCCTTCCCTTCCCTTCCCTTCCCTTCCCTTCCCTTCCCTTCCCTTCCCTATTTTATGTGCGTCTACCTGTCTACTTGTGCATCACATGTGTGCATATATATGCCCACAGAGGCCAGGAGAAGGTACCAGATCCCCCCGGAGTTGGAGTTACTGGTGTTTTTGAGCTTTCCTGTCTTTTGGATGCTTCTAGAAAAGACTGGCTTATAAGTCAGCAAAGGAGTGAGAAAGCATGGGCTAGGAGCCAAGACATGCCTCAAAGTGTACTTTACCCATTTTGTAAATGTCATTCAATCTAGTCAAGTTGACAACCACAATGAACCATCATTCACAGTAAAACACAGTGCTGGAGGCATGCTGTGACAACCAGTAAGGCCAAGTGTCCTGATGGTGGGGACAACAGAAGTGTGGAATAACTGATTATTCAGTGAAGGCAAACTGGTTGCTCTTTCCATGACTCCAGTGGCTGAGCCCCCAGGGAGTAATGCCACACTGTGAGCTTGCTGCTGGCATCCATTGTGGACAGAGGGAACACAACTCAATCATCCATGGTGAGTTTCCGGTGGCCATGATTCCACACCAAGATGCTAAAAAATCTTCTGTTCATGCTTCAAGAGAACTTTACTCTTGAGCCCATTGAATAAGGACTGAGGTCTGGGGAAATAAGACCACCTCATTTTCTCCAGAGGAAAGTCATTCTAAACACATTAGGAAGCCCCTTTTCTGTCAAGAGCATTCACAAAGGACATGGGTCTTCACATTCAGTGCTCATCCAGGCAACCCTAGCGATTATACTTCTCTCCTTCTCAGACAACATTGCCACCACACTGGCATGTTATTCACAAATCTCTAACTATCCTGAAGATCACCCTCAGCCCCTTGACCTGTCAATGTCAGAATGTGACTTTGTTTAAGAGAAGTGTATAAAGTATGTGACCACGACAATACATGAGGAAATTAGCTTACAGGAAAGAGAGACTTCGGCCTTCAGTCCACGGCCAGTTGGCTGCATTGTTTTGGGGTTTGTGGAGGAGCATCATGGCCGAGCAAAGCTTACCACCTCACAGTGATGATATGGCAGAAGAGAGGGAGAGAAAGAAGAAGGGACCAAGGTCCCAACCGTTCTACCTCACACCACAGTTTCCCACAGGGGCTTCCAATGAATAAGAAACACAGGGACACAGAAGAAAGAGTGGCAGATGGAAGAGGCCATACACTAGAATGATATGTCTAAGGTCCAGGAAACAGGACTAGCTGGCTAGGAGGCACAAGAAGGTATCCCTCCCATGGCCTCCGAGAGTGTGATGCCACTGAGTGGAGGGGGCTAGCTTCCGGAATTGTGAGAGAACTTCCTGTGGTTTAAAGGCATCCTGTTTGCCTAGCATGCAAAAGGCCCCAGGTTCAAGCCCCTGTACCTCACATACATAAAAATAGCTATATATAGACTCTGTGGGACATATAAATTTTATTCCATCAATGAAAAAAATATTAGAATTATCATTTAATTAGGTTCATGATAAGCTACTATCATTTTCCAAGACTCATCTTCCTTCTGAATGGATTGAGAAGGGGAGTTAAGAAGGAGAGGGTGTCAATCACATCTTTACATTTTCAGGTGTTTGCTGTGGCATGGATCTCTTTGTGCCCTCTGGAAATGGGATACTACCTCCAGCTTAGTATTTCAGGACGCAGAGGTGGATATGGTGGCTTCTCCTCAGCTTTCTCTGCTATAATAGCCTTCACTCTATGGTTCCAGAAGGAATGCAGGAATTTGCCAGTTGCTGAATACATATAAACACACGTATTCCAATTCCTAAATTGGGGAAATAGCTACACAGTCCTTCTGGGCTTTGATGACCTAATTGTTCCATTGTAAGGAAGTCTTGGCCTAAAATTCTGTTGATTTTCTGGTCGTCATGAGCTCTGCACAGTGTATAGCTTGGAGATTGAAGGTCACTTTAGAGTTGCTGCCCAGCAGTATCCCTGAGTTCTGGATATTTCCCATTCCGAGTCCACAGTCAGCTGGTAATGGGCTGCAGAGAGCTTTTGGAAGATGAGAGTGAATTTACGCTATAACCTTTTGATTGTACAGCAGGGGTCTTCATGAAGGAGACCTGGTTTCTCCTTCTTTCACAGGCATCTAGGATTGCGAGCTGGCCTTGGTGATGGGGAGGGCATTAGAGTTACTGTCCATGGCTCTCGTTTGTGACGAGTAAAATCAGGCCTAGGTTTTGAGTCTGTGAGGATTAAGGAGGACTTCACAAGCTGCTGTCCAACAGCTGACCATTGCTAATGGTCAGGCATCGTGTCTAAAGGGACTGAGTGCTACCATTTAGCTCTACCTGGGGTCCCATCACCCTACTGGGTTCAAGGAGCCCAGTTTGATGGAAACAATTCCCATTACCTTTTTTTTTTTTTGGTATACATACAATAGTCATTTTAAAAATTCAAGATGCCAAGGAGCCTTGCTAAGAAATGTGTTTCTACCAACCTTGGTGAAGATACTATTTTTTGAACCCTGCCAAAGGGTGCGATGCTTTGCTTTGCACACTCCCCCCAGATGTCAGCATCTGGGCATCAAGAAATAAGACTCCAACCAGTGTAGGGTGGAGCTGTGGATTCAGGCTTGGGATTGGCCCTCCTGTGTCTTCCCACACCCAGGTCTTTGTGAACTTTGTCCTGATTGTGGTGCCCATTACTTAGCTTTCTTGTGTCCACAACAAACCTAAGAGAGACGGGATTCCTCTGGTTCCTGGTTTTGGACTCTTCTGTCCATGGTTGCTTGCCATACTGGATAGTTTTATGTCAACTTGACACAAGCTAGAGTCATCTGAGAGGAGGGAGCCTCAATTGAGAAACACCTTCATAAGATTCAGCTGTAGGACATTTTCTTAATTAGTGATTGATGGGGGAGGGTCCAGCCCATTGTGGGTAGTGCTATCCCCGGGCTGGTGGTCCTGGGTTCTTAAGAAAGCAGGCTGAGCAAGTCATGATGAGCAAACCAACAAGCAACACCCCTCCATGGCTTCTGCATCAGCTCCTGCCTCACCTCCAGGTTCCAGCCTTACCTGAGTTTCTTTTCTGACTTCCTTCAATGATGGAGTATGACGCGGAAGTATAAGCCAAACACACCCTTTCCTCCCCAGCTTGCTTTTTTAGTCATGGTGTTTCATCACAGCAATAGAAACTAACTAGGACAATGTCCCTATTCCCACTCACTATGCTTGCACAGACCATGGCAATGGCTCCTCCAACCCACGGGATGATTTTTCAGGGTGTGTCTTCCATCTTCGGTCAATCCTTTCCAGAAATTTCCTCACAGAAATACCTGAAGCGTGTTTTACTAATCTCCTATGTGATTCGAAATTAGTCAAGCTGACCATAAAGATGAACTATCAGACCACACAAAAGTCTCTGGTATTTGTTTAAACTTAGACTTTAAACATTTTAATTATCATTATTATTATTATTATTTGTGTGTGTGTGTGTGTGTGTGTGTGTAAGTGTAAGCATATTGGGCCTGCAGCACACATGTGGAGGTCAGAGAATGACTCTGTGGAATTGGTTCTCTCCTTCCAGCTTTGTGTTCTGGGGATCAAATTCAGGCTACCACGTTTACAAGGCAATCCTTCCCTGATTAGGCACCTCGCTGGCCCATCTGTTAAAATTCCACAAAGGGCTTTCACAAGGCTGAAAACTTAACTTGGTGACAGTGTGCTTGCCCAGCATATGTGAAGCTCTGTGTTCAATCTTCACTACTGCAAATATGTAAATAAAGAAATTAATTAACAAAGTGACTTCGCCTGTATTGTCTCGTTAGATCCTCACAGAAGTTGAAGTGCTAGGATTAGATTTGCACAAGTTCTGGCCCCAAGAGGCAAAGGCACATGACTTGATATGGGGCTCAGGATCATGGTTTTGTTTTCTTTCTTTCGGAGAATCTCATTAAGACTAAGAGCCATTCTGCTATTATGGATCATGCACTCGGTAGCTTGATCTAGAATGTGCAGAACCAGCAGCTACGCACATAGCTTATTCCTTCAGCTGCTTGGAAACCAATGACATCACAAATCCTGAAGGCCGCCACAGTGGCGGTGGGGGGAGATTATTTGGATGCCCATACTGGAGGGAGCTTTCTCTACTTCTAGGTTTTTGAGGTGGGAAGGTGTGGGATGGGAGCCTAATTCTCTCTGTCTCCTGTGAAAAGTGACACAACACAATGGCAGCAGGTAACGATGCCAACACTGACTGTGGCATTGGTGGTGCTATGACCGTAGGTTCAGCTCAGGGAATAACTTCCTCCTCTGCAGGAAATGGAAGAGCTAGTTCCTTTTTTTTCCCCCAACACACTTGCTGTTGGGCTTCAACTGTGGGCTTTGGGGCAGCAGTGAAGTGGCCAGGCCTGCCAGACTTCCTACCATCACCCTTTACCAGTTCCGTTCTTTTGCATGACCGGCATGTCAGGCAACTAAACCATCTCCCGAATCAAAGAAAGAACGTGTTCCCCAAATTTTGGCTGCATGCATCAAAGACCCAGAGAAAGGGATTATGATGTTGTCACCCTAAGGAAATAGTGAGCAGACAGATGTGTTCAGCCTGATTTAAGCATTACATGATCTAATCATGCATTAACATGGAACTCTGCAAGCGAACCCTTCTTATGCATCAGCTAAAAAACATAGGCCTTCCTCCAGAAAGCCAGTCACCTGCCTAAGAAGAGCTCGCGGATCTGGGTACTTACTGTAGTGGGACCTTGGATATCCCTAATAAAGGAGACTATGTGCTGAAGGCTTAGTTCTCAGGGTGGTGCTATTGTGAGGAAGTGGGAACTTTGAGAAGGGGTCTAAAAGGGAAGTCGATGCCATTGGGAACACCCACACAGAGGGGACAAGGGGCTTTTCTCTCTTTTCCCTCTCCCTCTGTCATTTCCTCCATCCTTTCTCTTTCTTTTGAGTCCCAGCTGTAAGGTGAACAGTAGGCTCAGTGGCCTTCTCCCTGCTGTAGTTCGCTGCCTCTGCACGGGCCCTAGAGCAGCAGCGGCAACAGCGGCAGCAGCGAACCATAGACGAAACCCTTTCCTCTTTGCGCTGGCTAGTCTTGTGTCTACTTGACACAAGCGTGAGTCCCTGGAGGTGGGTGGGTTTCAATTGAGAAAATGTCGCAATAAGATAGGGCTATGGGCAAGCCTGTAGAGCGTTTTCTTAATTAGTGATCGATGGGGGAGGGCCCAGCCCGTTGTGGGTGGGATCATCCCTGGGCTGGTGGTCCTGAGTTCTATAAGAAAACTGGTTGAGCAAGCCATGATGAGCAAGCCACTAAGCAGCACCCCTTTCTGACCTTTGTATCAGCTCCTGCCTCCAGGTTCCTGCCCTGTTTGAGTTCCTGTCCTAACTTCCTGATGATGAACGGTGATTTGGAAGTGTAAGCCAAATAAACCCTTTCCTTCCTTGTTTTTGGTCATGGTGTTTCATAGCAGCAATAGACACCCTAAGACAGTCTTTCAAAGTTAATTATCACTGATATTCTGTTATAGTAACACTAAGCCGACTTAACATGGTGGAGCTTTGGCCTGCCTCTTGCCACCTGCAGAATACAGTGGGGGATGGGCATCCTTCAGACTCACAGCTGCTCAGGCTGTTCTCGTACTTTTCCCTCTCTGGTGTTTTTTCGGAACTCCGTTCCCCCATGCAGGAACTTCAGAATAATGAAAAATCGTCCTATGAAGGAAGGCATCCACATAAAATGTAACATTACAACAAAACAGAGTCAAAAATCTGAGCTCATGTAAGCAAACCCACATGCTGGAGGCTTCAGACAGGCCCTGCCAGCAGTTGCAATCACACAAATGGTGAATTTTTTTTTCTTTCTTTTTTGGAGTCATGTACTATACTATAAAAATAACTTCAATGTGGAGAAGATTGAACCCTGTTTGTGGAAGTTCCTAACTGGTTCAGTATGTAACAGCAAAGTCTGCTTTCCAGTTCCTCTTTCCTTCTTCCTATGTCATTGGGATTTCCCTTAACACGGCACAAATAAGTCGGTTTGACTTCTGAGGTTGGGCTAGCATCTGTTGCCGACTCCGGCAGGTGCCGGGTCTGGCTGGGGGTCTCTGGGCCTCTGGTATCCGCTCACTGCAGCTTTGGAACAGCTCTTCCAGAAAGAGCCAACCGCTGCCAGCCCACTGGTAGTGGTTTCTGCCTGTCTGACTTTATTGTCAAAGGACACATGTTCTCTTCTTGGCAAGTTAACTCACTGTGTGCCAGGTGACAAGGAAGAGCAGCTGTGGCCTCTGTTTCCAGGGTCGAGGGTCTAAGCGACGAATCTGACCCGGTACAAGAGGATAAAGCCAAGCTATAGGCTTGAAAATGCCAGAAGGAGTCAGGGGACTGACATGCCTTGGGGCCTGGAGAGGGCAAGAGAGGAGAAGAGCGGAGCGTTAAAGGGTGGGATGGTCTGCAAAGGCCAACTTGGGGAGAGGAAAGCTGGAGCTTGGCAGGGTATGATGGAGAGGGAGCGAAGTGCAGGATGCTGGCTGACTCTAAAGTCTAACAGAAGGGCAGTGTGGGTGCTGGCAGCCACTTCTGACTTGCTTAATGGGGGAGCCTGAGGGTGACTCCTGGGATGGAGGTGGCAAAGAAGGCCAGGAATGTAGAATGAGTTTATAAGCCGCGGCCATGGTACAGCCTGCTGCTGCGGCCGGCACAGGGCTGCAGCCACATCTGCCTCTCTTGTTTTCCGTGCATTTATCGAGGAATTATTTATTTACTCTCCTTGCTTGGCTGGCTTGGCTTGACGTTCTAGCTGTCAGGGCTAGAAGGTGCAGTTCAAGGTCCTTTGTGAGGAAGTGGGCCTATGGTAAGCCCTAGTATTTGGCCATCAGTTGTTGGAGAAACGGTAGTACAGATGTGTGTGTGTGTGTGTGTGTGTGTGTGTAGTATTTGGGGTAGGGGTTGTCCTAAGCAGACATGCCCACTAGCCTTCTGCTTGTGGAAGTCAGGGATAAAGAAAGCATTGACAAGCTTATTAGCCAGCTCACGGCCCCATGGCAGGGCATGAAGCAAGGCTTCCAAATTCTCAGGCAGTGGTCACTCTGCCAGGATTAGCTCCAAACTGGCAGGTTGGCTTCCCTTCTTTGGAGAGAGGCTCACTTCTCATCCCTTACCCTGGCCATAGAGGAACCTCATGAGAAATTAGCCTGCTGCAGATGAGCACAGGAAAGCTTACAGAGGTTGAGGGGGCCATGGATGCTGGGCTTAGTAAAGACATGAGGCTGTGGTCTCCCCAAGGTTCTTTGCACTGTAGACTCGTCTCCTTCTCTCCCATTCTTCATCCCCCCCACCCATCCTCAGCATGGCTTGGTAAAAATCTCCTTTGCCCTTCCCAGAATGCAGAGTGGTGGTATAAAGGGAGGGTGCCGGGACACACGGACTGGAGCTCTCACTCTGGCTCGGCCACCTACGTATTGACTTTATTCTTCCTCAGCCTCAGGGTCCCTTTCTGGTAAGAATGTGAGGCATGCAGGTTGTCTTGTGGTGTCGTTAAGGGGTTTGGTGCTCACTTCGGGCTGTGTGGTCTCCATGTGGGTTTGCCCATTGTTAGTCCAGCTTGGGTGTCTCGGGAGGCAGGACCTGAGTCAAGTGTGTCCTGCAGCCATCTTGGACCAGTGAGCTATGTCCTCCGTAGGCTCCGGCATTTGAACATTTACTCTTCAGCTGATGGCACTCTTTTGGGAGGTTTAGGTGGCTGAGCCTTGATGGAGGAAGTGCGTCACTGGTGGGTGGGCTGTGAGATGGAAAGCATTCCACCACTTCTGTTCTTGCCGCCATGCCTGCTGCTAGCTGCCACGCCTCCCTGCCACGATGAACTCCGGGAACTCTAAGTCCAAATAAACTTTTCCTTGGAGAAGTTGCTTCTGGTCATGGTGCTTTATCACAGCAACGGACAAGGAACTGCAGGTGCTGCTTACTATCTTAGGGTGCCAGAGTCAATGTGACTGCTGAGGCAGACAGAGAAGGGGTTCCTTCTTAGCACCTGGCTTTGGGAAGGGTTGATGATGGCTGTCAGTACTGGGTTGCTGTTTTGAAGATGCACGGCCTGTGACGAGAAGAGGACAGAATGACAAAGCCTCTCCCACCCACAGACAGCGATGACACTTTCCCTTCCATTTCATTCTCGACCCTCTCAGTCATCCTAAATGTTTACTTAACAATGCTTGGGGACCTTTTAAGCTTCCTGAGTTGAACATTTGCTAAACACTCTGCCACATCCACTCCTCCTGAGGCTTTCCAATGCTTGCTGCAGGATTACCCACGCTTACGCACTGTCTGGAAACTCTTAATAGAATGAGTAAGCGCTCTGTTCCTCAACGATGGGCTCCCCGCAAGTGTGTGGGCAGCCCATGAGGTCAGGGTATTCTTTGGGTCAGAGAAAATAAAGAGGGCTGTGATGTTGGGAAGCCATTTGGCATTCATGAGCTTCTGAGACTGGTGGCCAAAATGGATGATGATGCCTGTCAGAATCCGGGACAACAGAACAAAAGGTTCATCCTTTGGCTTGGGACGGAGTCTTGCCCAGGGTTTCTTCATCATGAGGTGGGAGCAAGATGCCAGGGAGTGCTTCAGCCTTGTTGCTGGCACAAGGCTTCATAATGGAAAGGAACATGGTTGGCTCTTCCCCAGGCCACAGGCTGAATTTCCATTTGAACATGAAGCCCAACTCATCCTCGGGTGGTCACAGATGGGTGTCTACCAAAGACGGGTGTCTAGAAGTTGGATGGCACTCACACATGTGTTGTGAAGATTATGTACTGGACACTTTGGAAGATTATGACTGTCACTTTATAGTCTCCACGAGTGGTACACTGGAGTTTACAGTGATGCAAATTAACTGCAGACCCTGAAATGAGTTGAGCAGCTCCTTTTAGAGAACTGGAGAAGGCTGAGGCCAGGGTCAGCCAAGTCAAGGCAAGAGCTCTTGGGTCAGAGCCTCAGTGTACAGCAGTGCCCACCCCACTGCATCCCACCCAGATCGCAAGTGCCACCTGGAAAGCTGCCCAACCCTTGACTCCTAAGTCTGGACTCCATTGGCTCATATGAAGTCTATCCTGGAAAATTCACAGGGTATACTGACCGTCCCCCTTCAGAGCCTATGGAATTGTGAGTGTTGTAAAACTGAATTACGGGCTGCTGCAGGATTTTTAGTTCTTCTAAGGACAGCCAACATCAAGAATCGGAGAGAGAGCAATGTCAGCTAGCATTCTCTTGGAAGAGGTGGGTCTTCCTGGACTAATTGCGGGATTGGAGCAGATGAGTGTGGAGGCAGAGGCAGAAGAGTTCCTCCATGGAGCCGTGGAGATAAGGGGCTGCGAGCATGTGACCTCGGCCTGGATTGGGGAATGTGTGGGGCTTTCAAAGCATGCAAGTCAGAATTGTTCTCATGCCTGGTGGCGGAAGGCACACTTCAGAGGCTTTGATCCAGGGGGACCGGTGGAATACATTTTGTTGGAAAGCCACGAAAGGCTTCATTGCAAGGCAACACCGTGGAAGGAAGTTTTCCAGAGGCCTACCCTCTCCACTTTCTCCACGGAAGACCCTCTCGGCTTTGGAAACCTGATCTGCAAGTTAGTGATCTTGGGCTTTACCAAGTTCTTCCTTCTCTGGACCATCATAGCCCACGGGGACAAGGAGCGACTGTCTTTACCAGAAGCACAACTAAGTCTCCACCAATAAATGAAAAAGGCCAGTGCCGCCTTCTACCCCCTCTCATTGCCAATGGGTAGTGTTTCTGAGTGTTTGAAATATCCCACCATTTCCTGTTTTGCCAAGGTTGGTTTCTTCTGTCTGCTGTGGGTTGGGGTGCCAGGTAGGAAGAATCTCTGTCATTTCTAGAAGGGCTTGAGTAATCAGGCTTCTGATAAACTCTTCCCTTGCCAGACATTCAGACCTGCCAATCCCTGAGCTCACCCCAAGATCAGGCCACAAAATCCCACCAATCCCAGGCCAACCTGGAAAGCGCTGCCGCCGATGCGGCCACACACCCCTCCTCACCCCCACAAGAAACTCTATATAAAGATCAAGCAGGTGGTGCAGGAGTCAGCTACAGGGAGTGTGCTGCTTCTGACCCAAGACCTCAGCTAGCTGTAAGTGTGGGACCTCCACACTAGGCAGCTCTGCTCAAGGCCCCTCCTCCCTAGCGTCAGTCTTTGGAAAGCTTGCTTCTCCCTGGGCCAGGCTGGGGCTCCCCTGGGGACAGACTGAACTCTGTTCAACTCTTCTTCTCATCCCAAGAGGAAAGTGATGATAGACAAGAGGGCCTGGCCCGTCTCGCATCTACCAGCATGTCAAAGAATGAGCCATCTGCTCCTGATTATGGATCCTGCAGCTGAGCAGTGGATTGACAGGGCTGACTTCCTGAGCTGACAGGGGAACCCCATCAACCCATACCTCTCCTGCAAACCACCATTTCCCATGAGCTGGATTAAGTTCATCAGCTCCCACTGAGCTTGCTTGGTGGTTCTCACCTGGTAGAACCTGGCCTTGCCTGGAAGAGCAGAATTTAGCCATTTTATCTATTCCAGTGGTTTTCAGATAAGCCTTGGGAGAACTCTAAAACTGGTGAGTCCGTGGTCAAAAATAACTAGTATTAATCATTGTTTCCTGTAACTTATGCATTAAGCAATTCCAGCAATGCCAAATGTCCTTTCATTGCAGAGTTCCAGGCTAGAGGAGTGGCCTTCCAGGACTAGTGGGGGCCTGTGGCCTTCTTGTATGTGAAAGGTGCTAGGAAAGAGAGTCTTGGGTTAGGAGACCTCTGACCTTTATATGCCTTGGAGAATGGAATTTTAATTCTCCTTTTATAACTTTCAGCCAGATCACGAGGCAGTCAGTAATTCTTTCCACTTGAGAGAACTGAGTCTTTTGTATCTAAGCCATACACTTTCCAGTTTAGAATGAAAATGATTCTTGAATTTCTTTGGGCTTTACCACTGAGATTATACCTGAATGATGAGACCAAGGAGGCCAGTGATATAGGCAAGGCTCATGAAGACCAAACGGACTTATTAGGATTGTCTGAGATCCCATCCAGACTTCTGGCCAGTTCAATTGCTTTCTGCATGTTTCTAGAAAAGTTGGCACGTCCAGCTCTACCTTCCATCAGAACCGGCTCTGCCCATGCACATGCCTGTAAGTGCCTTCTTAGGCAGCCCCGAGGCCTGCATTCCTGTACTTGGCCATTCAGAGCTGGTTAGTACTCTCAGAGCAGCGTTCTCATTATTGGGAGCAAAGTGTTTTAAGGGACCTCAAGTCAATCCACTGATCATCCAGCCATCCAGGATTTGTTACAGAGGTTCGTATGGGACATAAATACGATAGCAAATTACTTAAATTCCAGGAGACTCTCCAGAACGGAAGGAATTCAGCATGAAGGAGTGCAAGTCCCCCAGTGGAGGGCCTCCAAGGAGAGGGCAGTAGAGTTACAGAGCTTGCACAATAGCCAAGTTCAGAAACATTGACCTTTTAGAAAACGATAAACACTTGTGTCCTTGGGGAAGTGGATGGAAAGCTGACAGACTTCGGGTTCCAAGAAATGAAAGCCATGCTCCAGATGACCCCTGCATCTATAGCAGAAAATCAAAGACGTGGGCAAGAAGAAGACTGAAGGCTGCTGCACTGGGGGGAGCTGTTCTTTGGGGGTCTGGTTAGTTTTGTTTCCTTCTTCCCCAAAATTTTATTTTATTCTAGCTGTAGTGTGTGCGCACATGTGCCATGGTGCATTTGTGGAGGTCAGAGGAAAACTTTGGGAGCTGATTGTCTCCTCCCACTGTGGGAGCAAGGTATCCAACTGAGGTCATCAGGCTTACAGCGCAAGTACTTTTGCACACCGAGCCACCTCACAGCCCCTGGTCTCTCTATGGTACGCCTATGTGTCCCGTGCAGAGTCTAAGGATACGCCCTGTGGTAAGCCATTGCAGTTAGCCTGGTCAATCTGGCTCAGGGCCAGGACTGCTTTAGCTTGAGTGCCCTGAATGGTCTCACCTTGCTTCTGGGCTCTCCTCAGCAAGCACCTTCCCACTGTCACACCTCAGTGATCTTGAGGCTGGGAATACTCTGCATTTCTACTTGGGAACTGCGTAGCAGAGTTTGGTCTCCATCCAGGCCACAATCAAATACCCCTGCCCCTGACATTTCTATTATCTCCCAATATTCTCTACAAAAAAATGCTTATTCTGTCCCTCCAATTAACCTCTCATAGCAGCCTGGAGCAAGGGAACAGGCTGAGTCCACAGACATTAGTGAGAAGTGACTTCATAGGTTCCAGGTGCCATGTCCAACTGGGGGACTAGTTTCCTCTGAGAACTCTACAGGAAGCTCATAGGCAGCAGGCCCTGCTTGTGTGCTTTAGCAGCCCCCCCAACTCCCTAGCAGAGCACCTGGCATCCAGTCAGTGCTTAATAAGGGTGAATGCATGCAAGCTGTACCGCAAGCATACCTACTTTCCTTGTACTGATGAAAACTGGGCCAGAGAGTGACCAGAGGAGAGGACCGGAATCACTTGCTTGCAGTCACGCATCTAGGATAGAATCGACTATTCTTCCAGTCACAAGCCCCATTACTCCCCCTCTCTTCAGGCCTCCTGCACGAAGGGTAGGCTTGGAGCATTGGCTGTAGGAAGAATTAGCCTCCCAGTGAGTGGTTCTAGAGTACCTAGGCCTCGCTGCTTCTGCACAGGAAAGCTAATACTGTTCAAGGAACCCAGAACCTCTTCCTAGAATATGGCCTGAAGGAGTATATCGGGCAGGAAGCTGGAGCTGCCTGGGCCTGTAGGATCTGATGTCAAGTCAGCTGAGAAAGAAGCTGCCTACCATTCCGGGATCTTAGGCCACAGGAGAGGGTAAGGGGAAAACGTACTGGAAGGTAAGTATCTTCAGGGTACAGAAAAGGGATTGTGCACCGAGCATGTTCCCACAAATACCCATGCAGAAGCACTGGCGCATCACTCAGCTGCAGAACTGCCGGAGTCAGCAGTCTGCCTGTGTGAGCTCTACCAAGCAGTCCTGAGGGAGGAAATGTGTTGACTAATAGAGACATGTTCTGGCAGATGGGCTGGCATGCCTGGCCTAGGCAGGGCTTCCTAATCACCAGATGCAGGTTCACATCACAGGTTCACATCTCAGCTGGCTCCACCCCTGCCACAAGGGGACATAGATTCCTCTTTGGTGGGCACTCTGGGACTCTTTGGACTCATTTGCAAGGTGAGGCTGGTCATTCACCATGTAAGTAACTAAAGAACAACCCAGCTTTTGTGCCTTCTACTGAAGTGGCTGGAGAGAAGGTAACTCATGCAGCAGAGTGACAGACACTGATCTTTGGGACAAGCTGTCAATCCTTGATTGGAAAGAAAAATGCCATGGACTTGGAGTCAAGACACCTTTCACATGATCTCTGAGCCCTTCTTTGCTATTGCCATAGTGTTACAGGGGGGATCCAATATGATTGTGTCCATACACATAGCTTGGCAAGCTGAAACATGTCAGAGCATAAAGATCATAAATGTGAGATTCTAAGTGCTTCTACCTAAGGGCTGGAGGAGAGCGTTGTGAGGGCTTAGTGTATCAGTGCTTGGAGTAATGCCAAATTTGGTGCTGTCTTGGGCTACATTGTACTACGCTCTTCCTGTCAACAGTTTTCCCAAATGATCCCTCCTTCCCCCATTCTAGCATATCATTCCTGGCACCTTCTTCTTCATACCTATTCCTAACTCTGTGCCAACCTAGATTATAGACAATTCTGGCATATGACTTCAAATAAGACACTGAATTCTTCTGAGACCCAGAGGATATGACTGAAGCCCTCTGTGCATTGGGATTCAAGCTAGGCAAGAAAGTGCTAAAAACTAGTTGTATTAGTTACTCTTCTCTTGCTATGACAAAATATCTGACCAAAGTGACTTAATAGAGTGCAGATTTTTATTTTTTTTACAGCTTGAGGATACAGACGGTCATGACGGGACAGGTGTGGCAGCTGGAATATCAGGTCATGTTGCATCCACTGTCAGGAAGCAGATTTATGTTGACATGCCATTAACTTCCTTCTTTTTATTTGGTCTGGGATCCCAGCTCATGGGGTACTGTTGTCCACATTCAGGGTGAGTCTTCCCATGCCAGTTAAACATCTCTGGACGTACCCAGAAGTGTGTGTCCTAGGTGATCCTATGTCCAGTCAAGTTGATGATAAAGATTAACCATCCCACTGTACAAGCACCACTCTTCATCATGCTCTGGACAACGACTCATCTTCAAAACAAGCCTGGCATTGGCAAGGTGGCCCCTTCTTTGAGTCATACTTTAGACTGCTTTCTCTATCTGTCTCCTAAAGGTTGGAACATCTCTCCAAAGCTCAAGTGTTTGCTCTCCAGCCCTGTGCGACTAGGAGGGGGTGAGAAGTTCAAGAAGTGAGGCCCACTAGGTTGTCATTAGGTCATTGGGAGTCAGTCTCCAGCACATTGCACATATTTCAGATGTTTAGTGGTCGCACATGGCCAGCTGCTCCTGCATGGAAGGGCACAGGCACAGAGTGTGTGCATCGTTGCATTAAATTCTTTTAGACAGCCCTCAATGGATCTGTCTCAAGCATTTTTTCTATTTGAATGTGGAAGGGAATGTGAAAGTTATTTTTGAAGTGCAGAGGAAACACAACTTGATGGTTAGTCCTTGGTATTCAGATCTGCTCTTTCAACAAGAAGATAGCTGTGCAGTCAGATTATTGTCTTGAAAATAAATTTTCGTATCTCAGCAACTGAGCCTGAATGGCCTGTCTCAAAGATATCTACCACAGCCTAGGAGAAAGATTTGCTTGGATGGCATCGGAGTGAAAGAAGTTGTGGGGTAGAGGAAGCAAAACCCAAGCAGACCCTTTCTAACCTTCAGAATGGAGGCAGCAAGGAAGAAAGGAGGGGGCTGGGAGGTGGCCGGCTTGTTGAGTTGTCCTTTCCAGGCCACGGTTAGTGTATTAGTGTAGCTGGTTGTTTTACTCTTTTGGGGGGTCCACCACCCAGCTCCTAAATAAGTGCACACAGAGACTTATTATTACTTGTAAATACCCAGCCTTAACTTGGCTTGTTTCTTGCCAGCTTTTCTTAAATTATCCTGTCTACCTTTTGTCTCTGGGTTTTTACCTTTCTCATTTCTGTGTATCTTTTCTTTCCTTCTTATTCCATGTTTGGCTGTGTGGCTTGGTGGCTGGCCCCTCCTTTTCTCAATCCTTCATCTCTCCTCCCACTCAGACTTCTCCTCCTATTTACTCTATCTCCCTGCCAGCCCCACCTATTTCTCTCTCCTGCCTTGCTATTGGCTGTTCAGCTCTTTATTAGACCCATCAGGTGGTTTAGGCAGGCATAGTAACACAGCTTCACAGAGTTAAACAAATGCAACAGAAAAGAGTGCAATGCATCTTTGCATCACTGAACAAATGTTCCATTGCAGAAACGATTGTAACACAGCTTAAAATAATATTCCATAACAGATTAGTTACTTTTGTGGTATCATGACAAGATGAATGATCGAAGTAACTTTTAAAAAGATTTGTTTTGACTCATGGTCTTAGAGGGCTCAGTCAATTGTTCCTGGGACAGGACATCATGACAACAATAACTACAGAAGGGGGATAGCCATTCATGGCTTAGTCGACCAGACGGCAAGACCTGGAGATGGAGGACAGCTGTTCATGACTTAGCTGACCAGACGGCAAGACCTGGAGATGGAGGACAGCTGTTCA
>CABHPQ010001259.1:53627-77902 GCA_902168405.1 Peromyscus aztecus
CTTAGCTGACCAGACGGCAAGACCTGGAGATGGAGGACAGCTGTTCACTACTTGGCTCACTAGACAGCAGAGAAAAGAATTGCAGAAAGAGGTCAGGGTAAGATAAACCACCCCAGACATCCCTCCAGGGCCCTACTTCCTCCAAATAGGTCTACCACCTACCTATAACCACCTCTCAAGAGTGCCATTCATTGATTAGGTCAGAGTTCCTATACTCTAATTGTCCCTGGAAATACTCTCACAGACATGCTCAGAGGTATCCTCACCAATCCCCTCAATGGTTCAGTCGGATTGCCAACAAAAGCAACTGGAAGGTGAGCACCACATTAAACAAGTTTGTCACTACCTATCATGCTAGGGATAGCCATGTCTGTGTGTGACACACATTGTCCCTGGAAGGTCTCGGGGACTTCCTTTTGTCATTATGTGAGTAGATCCTCAGCTGGTAGCTGGAGGCTTACTGTTACATTCATCTTAGCAGGTGGAGGTGACCAGCCAGTGTGGGTGTTGAACTTCCTAGTCAGCAACCAGCCAGTGGGTTGGCAAGGATGCAGTGTTGCTAAGAGCAGCCAAAGTGCAGTCAGCATAGATAGTCAGGACCATCCTGTGAAGAGAGCCGTACTTCAGCCATTTCTCTGATGCATAGAGATTATATCCAACTGGGAAAAGACAGAAAATATCAAACCCAAGGCACTTAGGTTTCATCAGCCCAGGACCAGCAAGCAATTTGCCTCCTATAAACCATAAATCATTTTATGGAAAAATCAGGAGAGGGAAGTCTAAGCAATTGAGATTTTCACCCGAATGAGTCAGTGTGTTCCATTAAAAAGTTGTTTACATGATTGGACGAGAGTAAGTTTAGACAGAGTTGCATTAATATCACTATTCAGAGGATAGGGACTCAAGAGAGAAAAGATCAGCATAGTTACAGATTACTGGAAACACTTCATTTTCCATGTCCATCTAAGGCAGTGGTTCTCAACCTTCCTAATGCTGTGACCGTTTATACAGTTCCCCATGTTATGGTGACCCCCAACCATAAAATTATTGCATTGCTACTTCATAGCTGTAATTTAGCTACTGTTATCATCGTAATGCAAATATCTGATATGCAGGGCATCTGATATGTGACCCCTGTGAAAGTATCATTTGTCACAATTCGTAGGTTGAGAACCACTGATGCAGGGGTTGACGGATGTTGAATGTGCAGACTAGATGTATAAGCAAAGACTGAGAATCTTGGCTGATCAAGAACCAGGGGCAAAGGAAGATCATGCCAAGAGGGACAAGAACAATTTGAGATCCAGGAGGAGAGAGCCGGCCGGCCAGGTAACTGTGGTGGTAACAGGTAATGACCCTGTTCTTGGGAAGAGAAAAAGGTACCGGTTGCAGAGCCTCCTCCTAGGTGAGTCATTGCGTACGTCCTTCAGGGTTGTTTGTACCATGCTATATCAGGGCACTCTGTGGTGAGTGACGCAAAATCCAGTTCAGACAAGCAGAACGGAGAACTGACTTTTTCAGGTAACTCAAAGTCCGGGAGCTTTTTGTTCCGTCTCCAGCTGGCTTAAGCCAGAGCTCAACTGATGTCATTAAGACTCTGTCTGAATAATTCTCTCAGCTCTGCTGTTCTCTTTCTAGGCTTCATTTCTGCCTAATTCCATGATGACAACATGGCTGCCCACACAGTCCCATTGCTTTTCATTGGTCCTGAATGTCTCTAGCAATTATCCTTCCTCCAACTACAATGCCCGGGACAATTCAGTGCTCTCATTGGCCAGGCTTGGTTCACATATCTACCTGGAGTCAAAGAAGTGTTTGGATTACCTGCAGTGCATGGAATAATGGAAGAGATAGATCTTAACTCAAAAAGGTTAGGGAGTAAGCTTTATTTGGTTATTGATATACAGGGCAGTGGGTTTAATCATGTTCTTATCAAGGAGTTTATCGGCTGGGCCCCCTGTATTCTTTGTAAGTAGACCCCGAGTGCACCAGGGTGACTCGCTTTGGCATGAGGGTTAATTCTGATGCAGAGAATGGGTTGGTGGCTCTGCTGTGTTGCAAAGGCCTGCTTTCAGCGCTTGCTTTCTTGATTTCATGGGAAGTGGTGTGGCTAAAGGGGGGTCATTAATAGCTAACCTGTTTTATTCTGGATGCAGTTCTAAGGCTCAGACCATTGGTATCCCTCGGAATTTGCCCGCAGGTCACAGAAATCTCAAGATTATTGCTAATGAGGTTGTGCCTTTTTGTGTAATATTTCACTCAAGGTGAAATATTTGTAGAGATTTACAGTGGCTGGCATTGGCTTCACTTTCTCCTTCTTTTCATTTACCAATCACTGATTTAGGCCCCGGAGAGGACGTAGGAACAAAGGAACCCTAAAATTGGGGTAGGGAGACATGATTGTGGAGACTTTCAGGGCAACTTAGAGTTCTGGCCAGAGAACATCAGGTGACAGGGGGCACAGACTGGGTCAAATATCGTCTCCCCCAAATTCGTATCCCTTGGCACCTTTGACAGTCACCTCAGTTGGAAATAGAAATTTGTAGTCACATCAGTTAAGGTGAGGACATACTGTACCAAGGATAGGCTTGAAAACCAATGGTTAGTGCTCTTTTAATAAAAAGAAGGTGCTGGCAATCTCAGGACTGGGGAGGCTGAGGCAGGAGGATTGCTTGAATCTGAGTCCAGGGCGGGCTATGTAGCGAGTTTCAGGTCAGCCTGGGCTGGAGAGTTGAGACCCTGACTCAATAGTAAGAGGAAGGGAAATAGAGAGATGGGGAGAAAAGGGGGGCACATAGAGGATCTGGGGTGAGGCATCTGTAAATCCAGGATTGTCAGAAGCTACCAGAAGCTGGAAGGACAAGAGACCCGTCTCCCCTGGAACTTCCAAAGAGAGCAGAGCCCTGCTGACAGTTTGAGGTTAGACTTGCTACCTCCAGACCTGAGAGAACAGACTTAGGCTGCTTGCTACTGTTGTTTCAAATTTATTTTTATTTCATGTTTGAGAACTCCATACAGTATTATTTCCCACCTCCTAACTCCTCCCAGATCCTCCCAGATCCTCCCCTCCTCCAGACCCACCCACAAACCCACCCAACTTTACGTTCTTCCTCTCTCTTAAGTAGAAGAAGAAAAGAAAACAGCCACTAAGAATATGAAATCCGATTTGTGTTAGCCAATTACTCCAGAGCATGAGGCCTGCCCTGCAGGGTGGTTGGTTGGTAACCAACTGTTACCCCATTGAAGGAAACTGATTTTCTCTCTCCCAACACCTGCTATGTGATGAGCTTCTTGTCTAGGGGTGGGACCTTGCGCCTGCTTCCCCCTCTTCATGCCGAGATCATGTCTTCTCTTGCATGTGGACGTTAGCCTTTAAGCTTTAGACATGGGCGCTTCCTTTAGAATACCCACAGAGGTCAGGTATCTAGTAAGGGCCAGGGGTGAGGAGGGGATCTTCCAAGACAGGGGAGGTAAGGTAGGGAAGGGAATTCGGGAGAGACAACTAACACTAAAGGCCTTTTGAAAAGCCACATGAAAATCTACTATAGAAGATATATATATATATATATATATATATATATGTATGTATATGTATATATGTGTGTATGTATATATATGTGTGTGTATATATATATATATATATATATGAAATTTTAAGGAAATCACTGCATAATGAGAAAGACAATGTCTTACTAGATATCAGGTGCCACCAAATATAATCCCCACTACTGGGAATGGGCTATATCTTCTTGAGTTGCTGGCCAAAGGGATCCCATAGACCTCCCCACCCACAAACACTACAGGCTCTTGGTTACTGTCCGCAGCCTGACAGTAAGACACTGTCGCTGAAGACACCACAAACTTACGGCAGAGAACATGGGGAAATCCAGCTGGTACTCAGCTGGTAGCTTCACTCCCCCACACTGGCTAGCATTTCCAGTGCTAGAAGGTGCAATACATGCTGCCAGAGGAGGAAAGTAATCAACAGTCTCATGAAGCTATGAAACCCGAGAATTGTGATAACAAACCATCTGCAAGCTGCCCGCTGGTGCAATAGAGTCACTAATATTAGAGGAGTCAAAAACCACTTTTCAGGCCGGGCGGTGGTGGCGCACGACTTTAATCCCAGCACTCAGGAGGCAGAGGCAGGCGGATCTCTGTGAGTTCGAGGCCAGCCTGGTCTCCAAAGCGAGTTCCAGGAAAGGTGCAAAGCTACACAGAGAAACCCTGTCTCGAAACAAACAAACAAACAAACAAACAAACAAACAAACAAACAAACACAAAAACAAAAACCACTTTTCAAAATTGAATTTAAGGCCCACTCCATGAGACGGAACCCGTTTCTGAGATTGTTAATGAAGCCAAGAACCTGAGACTGGATAGGCCATGGGCTCAGGGGGAAATCTACCACTATTCTACTACAGAGACTTAGCAATAAAATGACTCCTAAGTACACATTGCTTTACCTATAGATCATGGCATCACTCAGCCCTCAGCAGAGAAGCTTCTTCTTGTAGTAGATGGAAATGAACACAGTAACCCACACCTGGACAATGTGCAGAGAATGAGAGCCGTGGGATTGCTCAGTCCTGAATGGGATGTCTTTATTACACTCCTACCCTGAGACTCAGGGATCTTGCAGAAGAGGGAGCAGAAGGATTCTGAGAGTGAGAGGTTGTGGACAATTGTAAGGAAGTAATATTTTCTAGACACAACAGGGCAGACGTACATATGAAGTCACAGAGACTGGGACAGAATGCATGTGACTTCTGCTGTTTTAAGCTACCATTTATGATGCAGAGACCTTAAAAACCAATACAGAGACTTTAAAACCTAAGGCCTGGAGCAAATCATGGTCAAAGACTGGATACCCAGACACAGAAGATCCTAGTGTTTGGGTGGGAGCTCCACCTCGGCCCCTGGCATCCTATATCCAAAGAGTCTGGAATGTTCTGGTAGAAGATCCACCTCAACTGCCCTCCCCCATCTCTTTCCCCAAACCCACCACTTCAAAGCCCACCACACACAGCTCCTCCCCCAGAGAGGCTCAAGACCACTCCCACAGGGTATTTAAGCTGCATCCTAGAAAACAGACATATGATTTTCTGGTCTCTTGTCCCTGTCTCCTCTCTGGGGGGCTGGAGAATCACCCAGGAAGGCTTTACCCATTAAACTGGGGCTTTTTCTAATTTGGTCTGATTTGGTCTAATTTGGATTGCTGCATCGGTGGAGAGCTTATCGGGGTGCAAAAACTTACCACCTAGGGTGCTTAATTTTTGCCCTGAGACAATGCTGACATTGTAATTTTAGGCCACATCCCTTGGCTCCACACTTTAACAGCCCAGGGAACACCAGAGCCTCCCATCCAATCTGCTCTATCTCCCAGGGCTGGCAGCCTTCTCCTGGTGGAAGAGTCTTCTTGCCCAGAAGGGAAGATGTCCAACATTGGGTGGGAGTTCTTGAGCTGAGAGACAGCAAGGATGCTCTCTCTCATGAGGACATGTTTGATAACTCACCCTGGCCCTAAACAAAGTGAAGCAAAACACACTCCTCACAAACGAGGAGGAGGGAAGCAGAAGCAGTCCGATGAACAGGTCACTGTTTGCTGTCAGTCTAGTTCAGTTACCTCAGTTCTATCCTGCTGGGCTGGGATCTGAGGAGGGGCTTCAGAAGTTAAGAATTAAGAGTCTTCTGACTTGGCATAGTTCTTTTAATCCCCACTAAATATGACAGCAACTGGGGGCAGGAGAGAAATTTGTCCTCTCTACACTACACTAAATGTAGAGTGTGAAGGTATCATTAAATGTTACAAATGAGCCGGGCGGTGGTGGCGCACGCCTTTAATCCCAGCACTCGGGAGGCAGAGGCAGGCAGATCTTTGTGAGTTCGAGGCCAGCCTGGTCTACAGAGCGAGATCCAGGACAGGCACAAAGCTACACAGAGAAACCCTGTCTTGAAAAAAAAATGTTACAAATGTCTGAAAAGTCTAAGGGTGGAAATTCTGGGCTGGCACAGGTGACTGGACATCAAGAACTATACTTTAGGAGTGTGTTCATTTACCCAGTTCAGAGGCTGGGTCACTACCTACACCATGGATGAAGGTCAAGCTGGTACTTAACAGAAGAAATTTAAGCCAAAGAAGTAGCCTGCAGATTAAATTGTATTAATATTGGGAAATCTTTTACTCTGGGGGAATGTTAAAACTATGTAAGAACAAAGTTTGAAAATTAGCCCCAGGTGACCAAACATGGTGAATACCTACACTCCTGAGAAGTGCTTTGTACTTCCCTAACTGAACACCAGCTGCCACCGCAGTGACCTTGGCGTTACTTCAAACTCTTGGAGCCCAAGTGCTTGTTTGTTTGTTTGTTTTTGAAATCTAAATATTTTTGAGTCAAGGGGTCATTGTAAAAAGCAAGTGACAGGTCATAGGAAATAACCCCGTAAATCCTACAGAGCCATGCAATCAGTAGTGGTCGTAATACAGGTGTCTCTGGTCTTCTCCAATATACATATTTTTTCAAATTTATCTCTACATGTGCATGCACGTGAGCTGGTTCTCTCCTTCCACTCTTTGGGTTCTAGGGAATCAAACTCCTGTCATCAGACTGGGCAGTGTGCACCTTTACCTGTTGAGTTATCTCTCAAGCCCACCCCAGGTCTTGGGAGGGGCTCCTCGACACCCAGCTTTCTGCTGGTGATGTTCTCAGTTCTCCACCTGCCCCAGGCTCTTCTCATGCATCCAGCTTGGGACCAGGCCTTGCCCTGCTCTGTGTGAAATAGTGGCTTTCCGACATGCCTTGCCCAGGCTGGCTCAGTTTTACAAGCATTTGGCCCGATTTCGAATGTAAACGCAGAGGCAGAATGGCTCTGTACCTTGTTTGTGCACAGTGATACCACCACATGTCTAGCACCACCCAGAAGTTGCACACAAAGATAAATACTAATCCATGAAAGTAAGAAGGTACAACCTATAAAACTTATCAGATTAGACCGAGAACACACAGGTACATGGATGTATAAAAACCATATCAGAAAAAAGGTCCAAAAACTTATTGAATATAATAGACCAACAAAAGGGGTGACACCCTCGCCTGGACCCCATAGTAGGAAAGACCCCTACCAGTCTGATGATAACAGCCTTACTAGCATGTCATCTGACCATCTGGTGCATGTGTGGGTCAAAGGACCCACAGCAGAGAACTGGACAGCTCCTTAGCAAGGTTTTCATTGTTTGACAATTTCTTCTTGAACTACTGCCTGCCTGCCTGACCTTCTTATGATCCATAATTGACTGAGTCAGAAGTGATGGGATAATAAAATGATGGAATAGAGAGGGTAGGCAGGTTGAAACAGGGTGAGGGTAGGGTAGAAACCCCTTTGACTATATAGAAGGAAGTGACAAAGAAGGAAATGACAATGGTCAGGAGCCCTAGTGAACAGAGGCACTGCAGTGGTGGGGTGGAGGTGAGGGTCTGAAGGCTATAAAGCAAGGCCTTAAAGAGTTTGAGTCAGCAAGGATATGTCTATTGTTCCCCAAGGACCCAAGGCTGAATTCCCAGAATAACCAGCTCTCTACTAGCAAACTCTCTTTGCCTCCTCTAGGGCTTGGGCTATCAATAAATGGGTGATCTCTTTGCTTACTCTCCCTAGGCTAGCTCATTTTCCAGATGGCTGTAGCTCCAGGTGCAGTCTAGCAGTTTCAATGAATGCTGAAGATGTAGCTCAAATTCAGCCAAGAAGAAGCTGGTACAGCTTCAAGCCACCCCATCTCTATCTTTCTGCTCAAGGCCCCATTCCTTTTACAAATGCCAAGATACAGGGAAAAGAAAGAAATAAATTTGCTTTCCTCTGAAGAACAAGACTAATAGGCAAGACCCATACATAGTTCCTGGGCACTATAGGACAAGACACCATCTGAGATGTCAAAGAGGGCAAAGGCAAACCAAAGGCCCAGGTGTGTTCTCAATAGCACTAGGCAATAGTCAACTGATATCAGCTAGTAGCTGATGTAGCTGGTAGCTGATGTAGTGAGAACTCAGTTACGTTTTGTGATTGTTGTTTATTGGATGGAGGTCTGCTTTTGTGTAAGGTCTAGGAACACATCTTTCTCAACTCCCCACTTTCTGTTATTGCCAATGCTTCTTGTATACAATTCACACACTGGGATACAAATGCAGATCAGATTCTCATTTAAATGCCTAATGCATAGCAAAGACATCTTCAAATGTGTCTAGAGATTATCAATGAACAACTTGTTTTCATAGAACATCCTCATGGCCTGACTACCTATTTGTGCATATAATCTCTAGGTCTCTCTACTTTCTAAGTTAAACAGAATATTTTCCATTTTAGAATGGCTAGTTTCCCTAAGGGATTGCTAGGACTTGTCAAAAGCAAAGCCTGAATATTTTATTGCTACCTCCCAAACATTCTCAGCTTTCTGAGCTGTTTAGAATGCTTAATATTCTGATGATGTTGGAAGAGAATAATCCCCATGTATCTCAGGCTCTCCTGGAACTATGTAGCCTGGGATGATATCAAACTCTCAATCCTTCTACCTCAGCCTCCTGAGACTTGAGTCTAAGGCAGACCAGATTATCACATCAGACACACAACCAAAGACAGAAGTCCACAGGTCCAAATCAATTTGTAAAAACTTCCAGAATATGAAACAGCATATGCCTGTATCTTTAAATTATCTATCCTTTAGATAGTTTACTGTATTAACACATGTAGCCCAAACACCTGCCCTTGTGAAGGTGGGGTTTGAATTTATAGTATGAATGGTGAACAGGAAATTATAGCCATAAAATTCACCTGAACTCATTCTTGCCCTATGTTAGGGCACTTGAAAAAAAAAATTAACACTCTCCTAACACAAACTATGCAAGGAAACAAGTCAGTTGAACAAGAGAAACAATACAGGATAGAATTATTCTCAGGATTTGGTACACTCTAAGTATTGATTACAGAAAATATTCAAAGAAATACAAGGCTAAACTGAAAAGACTCTGCAGAATATTGCAGGCAAGGGGAAGATGGGGAGCAGAGATTCGGGAGTGGTGGGTAAGGGGACAAATCAGAACTAGTTCTCTGGAAGATTTATCTGAGCATGAATGGAACCGCACTACTGGACTGCAAACTTCACACTAACAAGGTGATCAGCACTATAGGAGATGTAAATGAGAGACAGGATCCTCCTTAGAGGAAGCCTCAGTCTGGGAAGAGAATCATGTGATCAGGTAAATAAATGAATGCCATAAAATGTGATGGGTACAATAAAGGAGGTCCAGTGCTGGCACAGACTGGAAAAGCCATTGAGTGTTCAAAGCTTGGTGAGTTGTTCTGTGGGAAGATTTGGACAATTAGAGTGTTGAGAGAAATGAGTTGATGGAGGTCTGGTTTATAAAGTTCTAGAGGGAAGTTTGAGAGTCACTTAGAGACATCTATTGGCACCATTGCATATTTTGAGTTATCTGTGGTTCTGGTCAGCTGGGGCTGAAGAATTAGCTGTGATTAATAAGAAAGCAGCACTGTTGAGGTGAAGTCTTCTGAGAAGTATTTCCTCAGGGTCAGCACACAGAAACTGTGTTCCAGAGGCGTCCAAAATTATACCTCCTACTGGCGGCAGAACATGGTGGTCTAAGTCACCCAGAGAGCAACTGAGACTTGACACTGTTAGGACTGTTAGGCTAGACTGGAGTACTTGAAGAGAGCTTGAGAGGTTATTGGTAAAAGTGCAACCCAGTCGCAGCAGGGGCCCTCAGAGATGCCCATTCTATGGGATGACCATCAAGAACAGCAGCAGTTATGAATTGGAGCCTGCCAGAGCTTAGAAGACAAGCTATGTGTGCTGCAGAGGGCAGAGCTAGAGAAATGATGCAGGCCCTTTGGCACAGTGAGTGAATCCCAGCCATGAGATGTTGAATTATTTACACAGTTGGAGTTTGGTTTTGCTTTGATCTAGTTGTGACTGTGCCCTGATTCTTCCCTCTTGAAGTAAGGAAGTATTTAACTTATTTTTGATTTTACAAGAGCCCAGAGATGAGAGACTGAATTTTAAAAGAGATTTTATGTTTTAAAAGAGACTGGATTTTAAGAGATTGAATTTTAAAGCATTTGAATTTATAAAGACTGTGGGACTTTTTAAGTTTGTAAAAATGTTTTATATTGTGGTGTTGATGTTAATGTGTGATCTTGGGGATGAACAAGAAAGGAAAGGTTATGGCTTAACAGTGATTTGTTTGTGTGTCAAGTTGACAAGGGGTCAATTGTGCCAGGAAAATGTTAATGTTAATGTGCCAGGAGCAAAAGTCATTTGAGAACAGGGAACCTCAATTAAGAAAATGCTTCTATAAGATTGGACTGTAGGAATCCTGTAGAGCATTTTCTTAATTAGAGATTGATGGGGAAGGGGCCAGCCCATTGTGGGTGGAGACAACCTGGGCAGGTGGTCCTGGGTTCTATAAGAAAGCAGACTGAGCAAGCCATGGGGAGGAAGCCAGTAAGCATTACTCCTTCATGGCCTCTGCATCAGCTCCTGCCTCCAGGATCCTACCCTGTTTGAGTTCCTGTCTTGACTTCCTCCAATGAAGAACAATATAGTGGAAGTGTAAGCCAAATAAACACTTTCCTCCTCAACTTGCTTTGGTTATGGTGCTTCATCACAGCAATAGAAACCCTAAGACATTGTACTTTGTGTTTTGTAGCTGAAGTTTTCCTGTGTCCACCCAGCTCCTGCAGCCACTCAGACTCAAGTAAACACACAGAGACTTATATTACTTATAAACTGTATGGCTGTGGCAGGCTTCTTGCTATCTAGTTCTTATATCTTAAATTAACCCATTTCTATTAATTTATACCTTGCCACATGGCCCGTGCCTTACCAGTATCTTTACATCTTGCTTTCTCTGTCTCTGGCTGGCGACTTCTGACTCAGCCTTCCTGTTCCCAGAATTCTCCTCTCTGCTTATCCCACCTATACTATACTTCCTGCCTGGCTACTGGCCAATCAGTGTTTTATTTATCAATCAATCAGAGAAACACATTCACAGCATACTGAGCGATATCCACAGCAGTATTTTGTTAAATTATCTCTTTGCTTCTTTTCTCCCCTAAAGTCTCTTGGCTGTGTTTAGTTCTTCAGTTTGTTTGTGGCTCACAAACAAAAAAGTCTTGCAGGCATGAGTCTGAAACTAGACTTTTGGTTTTGCAGATCAAAGTGGTCTGGGTGAACTTTTTTTCAGAGGACTAGGGAGATCATTGCCATTTTAAAAAAATATGCTTTTTTTGCCAGTCATATTTGGTTCTATCCTAGGACTGTCCAACCTCTGGGTCCTGGTACTCCAGGTAGTGATAGGCACGAGCTCAGTTTTGTGGCATGGATCTCAGGCTGGACCTGTCATTTGTTGGTCACTCCCACAATTTCTGTGCCATCTTTACCCCAGCACATCTTGTAGGCTGGACAAATTATAGGTCAAAGGTTATGCAGTTGGGTTGTGTCCCAATCCCTCCACTGGAAGTCTTGTCTGGTTACAGGAGATGGCCAGTTCAGGCTATGTATTCCTTATTCATTCTGCTATACTCATAGATTGGTGCCTAGCCCAATTGTCATCAGGGAGGCTTCATCCAGTAACTGATGGAAACAGATGCAGAGACCCACAGCTAAACATTAGGCAGAGCTTTGGAAATCCTGGGGAAAGCGAGGGAGGAAGGATTGTAGGAGCCAGAGAGGTCAAGAACGTCACAAGAAAACCTACAGAATCAACTAACCTGGGCTCATAGGGACTCACAGAGACTGAACCAACAACAAGAGAGCTTGCTTGGGTCTGACCTAGGCCCTCTGCATATATGTGACAGTTGTGTAGCTTGGTCTTCTTGTAGGACTCCTAACAGTAAGAGCAGGGGCTGCCTCTGACTCTTTTGCCAGCTTTTGGGACCGTGTTCCTCATACTAGATTGCCTTGTCTAGTCTTAGTATGAGGGGAGGTGCTTAGTCTTACGGCAGCTTGGTATGCCATGTTTGGTGGATACTCATGGGACACCTGCCCTTTTCTGAACATAAACAAAGGAGGAGTGGAGGGGAGCAGGCAGAGGGGAGGTGGGGGGAGGGACTGGGAGGAGAGGAGAGAGGAGAAACTGTAGTCAGAATGTAAATAATAGTAGCAATGGTAATAGTAATAATAAATGAATGAATGAATGAATGAATGAATGAATAAATAAATAATATGATGCTTCCACTATTCTGTTTAGTTTTGTTTCTTTGTTGGTTCAATGTGAATTTTTTAGGCTGTTTATATCCTGGAAAGGTTTGCCTTCATCTGTGGGTGGATAGGTTTTCTGGGTTCAGTTGTCTCAGTTGGCGGTCTCGGTCTTTTAGAATTTGGAATGCATTGCTCCAGGCTCTTCTGGCCTTCAGAGAAATCAGGTGTTATTCTGAGGGTTTTTGATTACACGGGACTTGTGTTTGTTTCTCTTGCAGTTTTCAAAATTGTTTTCTTTGTTTTGCATATTTAGTGTGTTTTAATTATGATATGCTGTGGGGTGTCTCTTTTATGGTTTTGTCTGTTTGGGTTCTGTATGTTTCTTGTATCTGTATGGGTGGGTCTTTTCTTAGCTTGGGGGAGTTTTCTTCTACAATCTTGTTAAATATCTGGTCTATACAATTGACCTAGATTCTTTTCCCAATTTATGACTATAATCTGAAGATTTGTTTTTTTGATGGTGTCCCACATTTCCTGCATGTTCCTTTCATGTGATTAATTTTTTTATTCTTTACTTATTTCATCTAGATTCTTTATTGATTCAAGTTTTCTTTGAATTCCTTGAATTTTTGAAACATTTCATGAATGTTCTCTTAGTTCTGTATCCTGGGGTTCATCTATGTCGTTCTCATTAGATATCACTTCTATAGGACTAGTGGGTACTGCTTTTGTTTTTACAAATTGATTTGGACCTGTGGACTTCTGTCTTTGGTTGTGTGTCTGATGTGATAATCTGGTCTGCCTTAGACTCAAGTCTCAGGAGGCTGAGGCAGAAGGATTGAGAGTTTAATATCATCCCAGGCTACATAGTTCCAGGAGAGCCTGAGATACATGGGGAAACCACAACAGGATAAGGAGGAAAAGAGGAGGAGGAAGGAAAGGAGGTGAGCAGCAACCATTATTGATATCTTGGAACAGAAAGGACATTTAAGGAAGAGAAGCGGGGTATATCTACCTGGGGTGGAGTCTTGGTTTCTTTTACTGTTGCTATGGTAAAATATTCTGATAGAGGCAACTGGCTCACAGTTCAAGGGTACAGTCCATTATGGTAAGGAAGAAAAGGCTGCAGGAGGTTGAAGCAACTGGGCACATTGCACTCGATTGGAAAGCAGAGAGAAAGAGGATGCTCGTTGCTGCTCAGCTTTCTTCCTGGGCGTCTACAGTTCAGGATCCCAGACAGAGTACAACCCTACCCATAATTAAGATGAGTCTTCCTACATCAACTAGCATAGTGAAGCTGATTCATCACAGATATTTCCAGAAGTTAACCTTAATCTAGATCAGTGGTTCTCAATCTTCCTAAAACTGTGATGCTTTAATACAGTTCCTCATGTTGTGGTGACCCCCAATCATGAAATTATTTTAATTAATACTTCATAACTGTAATTTTGCTACTGTTATGAATCATAATGTAAATATCTGTGTTTTCCGATGGTCTTAGGCGACTCCTGTGAAAGGGTCGTTTGACTCTCGAAGGGGGCCCAACCTACAGTTTGAGAAATGCTGATCTAGATGATCCCTCAAAGGTGTGTCTGGAGATGTGACTCCTTAGGGATTCTTAATTCTGTCAATTTGACAATTAACATTTACTGTCATAGGTTGCCCAAACACCAGGGTGGTGACATCTTCAGTCGTCATATGGGATGGAAGGGTAATTGGCTAAACTAGGGAGCAAATACTAGATGTTCCTTTCTCCCCTGGGTCTGTGAGGCTATGGCTTCCTTTCTGGAGTTGTCTTGCATAGAAACAAGTGTGAGGGGAGGCTATGACTTTTGCCTGCTGTTAGCAACTGAAGAAGAAGCAAGATGGGTCCCTTGACCACTGTCCTGGGTAGAAGACAAAGCATAGGCAATAGGCATAGACCGATGTTTTAGCTACAGAACCGTTCTGGGGAGGGAAACTCAGACCTTCTCCCATCTGGGGGAATAATGGGTCTGGAGCATGCCAAAGCTTAAATGAATCTTGTTCTGGACTGTTGGCAGCACCCCTAGGAGTAGGGGACACGGGGGCCAGTTCTGCACTTGTGTTTGTGTCTATTTTACATGTATTTATTTCATTTTATGTGTATGAGTGTTTTGCCTGCATATATGTATGTGTACCGTGTAGATGCTTGGTGCCTGCAGAGGTTCGAAGGATTCCCTGGAACTGGATTATGGATGGTTGTGAGCTACCACATAGATGCTGGGAACCAAACCCAGGTCCCCCGTGAAAGTAACAAGTACTCTTTTTTTTTTGTTGTTTTTTTTTCGAGACAGGGTTTCTCTGTGTAGCTTTGTGCCTTTCCTGGAGCTCACTTGGTAGCCCAGGCTGGCCTCGAACTCACAGAGATCCTCCTGCCTCTGCCTCCCGAGTGCTGGGATTAAAGGCGTGCACCACCAACGCCCGGCGTAACAAGTACTCTTAACTGCCGAGCCATCTCCTAGCCCCTGTATTTGTTTTCTGACCACAGTGAAGAATACTGGTTTTTGGTCCTCCTTCCTGGCAGCTGTCATCAGCACCAGGCTCATGTGATCAGCCCTGCCCTTGATGAATGAAGGTCCCCCATGGCTCTTCTGTAAGTGGAAGTCAATAGGAGAAGATGTCCCTACCACTGAGATGTAGCCTCCCTCATCTATCTGACTCACTTTCTCCCTGAAAGGACTCTATGTGGTCTGCAGTCTTTAGGGGCCCAATTTGTTGTGGGATAATCTTTTTGTACATTGTGAAGATGTGTTTCTGTCAAGGCACCTTCTGATTAAGTTTAATAAAGAGCTGAGTGGCCAATAGCTAGGCAGGAGAGGGTGGGTGGGACTTTTGGGGAGAGAGAAGAACTCTGGGAGGAATCTGAGGGACAGGATTCATCAGAAAGATGCTGAGGGAGTTAGACATACAGTATGGTGGGGGGGAGAGGTAATGAGCCACATGGCAGAATGTAGATTAATATAAATGAGTTAATTTAAGTTATAAGACCTAGTTAGGAACAAGCCTAAGCTAAGACCAAGCTTCGTACTTAATAATAAGTCTCCTTGTCCTTATTTGAGAGCTGGCAGTCCAAAGAAAGTCCGAATACACCAATTAATTACTTTATAAGTTCCAGGTGCTGGATATGAATCTGCAGGATTTGGTGTTTGCCATGCTGGGTTTTAGTTTGCTTTTGTGTGCTACACCTCAACTCTTCCATTTTGGAATAGGATTGTTTAATATTGCCATTATATATTGGAAGTATGTAACTTGGTTTTGGTTTTATAGGAGCTCATGGTTCAGAGACTTTGAAGACTTTTTTAATTTTTTTTGAGACAGGGTTTCTCTGTGTAGTTTTGGTGCCTGTTCTGGATCTCGTTCTGTAGACCAGGCTGGCCTCTAACTCACAGAGATCCTCCTGGCTCTGCCTCCCGAGTGCTGGGATTAAAGGCATGTGCCACTGCCTCATGGCTGACTTTGAAGATCTTTAAAATGTTAGAATTGTGGATTACTGTGGAGCCTTTTGAAGTTAAACTGATGCACTTTATATTATAAGTTGGTCATGAGCCTATAGTGACAAGGGGTAGAAGGATATGGTTTAAAAGAAGTTTTTCAATGTTAAATTGACAAGGGGTAGAGCTGTGATGGTTAGTCTTAACTATTACCTTGTCAGAATCTAGAATCATGTGGGAGATGGACCTCTGGGGATGTCTACTATGGATGCCATTAATTGAGGTGGGAAGAGCTACCCACTGTAGGTTGTACCATTTCCCTAAACAAGGACTGTATAAATAGAGAAAAGGACATTAGCTGTAACTGATAAACCAGTCTGTCTCTGTCTTAGGCTTGAAAACCATGTTATAGTAAAGACAAACTAGGTTCATTCCTGTTTATGATTAAACCTCTATCTCTCAAGGATTGGACTATGTCCCACCTGTAACCTTAACTACAAATGGTTCTGTACTGCCTATTCCAGGAGACGGTGACCACGCCTTTGTTTCAAAAAGTTGTTATGACCACCTATGACTGCCTTGTTATGACCACCTTGTCTTTGTTTCAGGAGGTTGTTATGACCACCTTGTTATGCTTATGCTCTGCTTCAGTGTCCCCTGTTGGGAAAACCCCTACTCCTGAGCTATAAAAACCCTTATCTTACCCACATCCAAGGCTGATCTCTTGAACCCCCCTTTAGGGAGAGAGGGTTGGTGCTCATGACTAAAAAAGCTTGCTTTAATTAATTTGGCAATGGTGATTTGGGTCAGTGGTCTTTCTCCTTGCATCTAGAGATCAAGAGTCGCATGTGTTCACTGTCCTCTGTTCCTGATTATGTTTGCAATGTGACCAGATTTTTTCAAACTCCTGCTACCTTGGGTTCCCCATCATGATGAACTGTATCCTTGACCTGTGAGTTCGAACAAAGCCTCGCTTCATTAAGTTTTGTCCGGATAGTTAGCACATCCACAGGAAGAGAAAATGACACAGATTACATTTGCAAATAAGTTTACACATGAACAAAGACACAAATGACTGTCATTTAACAGAAAGCAAACCAGCTTTGGGGTTGTGTCTTTTGTGATGCACAAAGGCAGAGGAAGAAGAGGCAGTGGCTTTCCTTAGTCTAGGCGTAGATAATTGCAGCCTTACAGATGAGGTTTCCGCACTCCTCTCCCAAGGGCTTTGCTCTGCTAAGGAATGTGTCATGCCATCAACCCCAGCTCTTTTCCAAGGATAAATGTTCCCCTGACGAAGAGTCCTCACCACCCCTCGTTTAACTATCAGACGCAGTTCTGTTTACCCAAACCCTGTCTCCAAGAAGCCAACATGAAGGTGCTGGCTAATAACCCCTACTGTACTTAATCACTTCCACATGGGCCTTCACTCCATGTAAGATTGTTTCAGCTGCTAATTTTCAAAGTCCCTCCCCAAGCAGGACCTCCACTCTGCCATATACCCCAGAGCCCTCCTCTTCCAGAAAACTCTATGTGTGTCTTAATTCCACAGCAGCACCAGGGCTGGGGAGGGGGGGGGCGTTGGTCCTGGGGAGTATGGTCTTAATTTTTCTCCCTGTAAGTCCTCTTTCTGCCAAAGCCCTTGGCCAGGATCCAGGAATGGCACATTTAATAATACCTAGTGTGTTTGGGTGATACTTCATAATTACATTGGTGCTGGTGAAATTGTTGCCTTGAGGATAATTCCTGAGCGTAATGAAAGTGGACAGCCATGTGGCCCCCACACGCCCCCTACTGGGCAGCCAGGGAGTCAAGAAGGAAGAAGAGACAATGGAAGGAAGGGAAGGAGAGAAGGATGTGAAGGGTGCCGGCTTGCCTTTCCTAGGGGAAAGGAGACAGGCTTATCAAAGGGAAAGGCTTTTAAGGCTCAAGGACTGAAATAAATATGTTTGGAACTAACTTTCCTCAGAAGCCCAAGCGATGGAAGAGTAGAGGGCGCCATTGGCTGGTACCTGGGGATGTGATTAGGACTCTGACTTTTCCTTTCGCCACCAATGGTCCCCACACTGTGGTTCCTTAAGGTAGCCACTATCCAGGCTGAGTACCTCACTTTGATGTTGGGATCCCTGACCCCAAAGGAATACAAAATGAGGAGGAGGGTCCAGGAAAGGTTGTGGTAAGTGAATAGAAGGTGCCTAGTACTTAGAGTGGGGCCACTTGGGACATCAAGCACACGGCCAGCTCCTTGTCCGTAGCTGCGGGATACATGTCAGCAGGGCCACCTGGGAAGCGTCTGTTCCTAAGCTTGGTTGAAACCCCTGGAGACAAATGTTCTCGAGGACTGTAATTACCACGCCTTCCGATAAGCCTTGCTGTTCTTCTGTAACCCAAACAGTTCAGAAGTGTGTCCTCTTCTCCAAGAGGCTCTCATTCTGAAGTCTGGGTGTGAGGTGCCAGGACACAGCTCTAGCCCCAGGAAACTGTCACCACCTACAGAGACATCTCTCTATAGCCATTGCTCAAGACCACAGCAGAACTGCGGTAATGCAGACAACTCGGAGATTCAAGGAGACACAGCTGCAGAGGCCACCTGCTATCACTCTGGGGCTCTGCCTGAGCTGGTGACAGCGGCTTGTGCCCTCATCACTTTCCTGACATTTCCAAACAATTCAGGGAAGATCATGACAGTTTCAGCCCAGAGGAACTTCAAGTCCAGGATGCGATTTATTCAGAACAAAACATGTAACAATGACGTTATCAAGAACTCTGCCCCAGTCCCTGTGTTCAGATGCCAGTTCCCCAAAACAAAGCAAAACAAAAACCGAGAAGGAATATGAAAACAAAATGAGCTCCTGTGAACCGACATGGTGGGTCCTGGGACCCATTCAAGCGTTCCTCAATCCCCACCTCCCTTCTGACGTCATTCAGGCTACGGAGAGAACATACCTGCAATAGGTGGCCTGGAAACCACAGAAAGCCAAGATCAAGGTGTCATCAGGCTCGCTGTGTGGTGAGGACCCCCTGCCTGTAAGTACTGTGTCCTCACACATGCCCCCTTTGGTAGTGGACCACTCCGGAGAGCCTTCTAGAGTGCATCTTAATTTTTAATTAAATGTTGTTTTGAGATTATAATAGAATTACATCATTTCCCCCCCACCTTTCCTTCCTTCCAACCCTCCCAGATACCCCTCTGGTTCTCTTGCAAATTCATGGCCTCTTTTCCTTTCATTGTTGCTACATATGTGTGTGTAATATGTATATATGTATATATACATGTATCACACACATATACATGTATACACATATATACACACACACATATATATATATACATACATATATATGTGTGTGTGTATATATATATACGTACAACTTGCTCAGTCCATCTTTTTAGTTCCAAATCCTGCCAGATCCACCAGGACAGGATTCTATTTTTTTTTTTTTTTTTCGAAACGGAGTTTCTCTGTGTAGCCCTGGCTGTCCTGGAACTTGCTCTGTAGACCATGCTGGCCTCAAACTCACAGAGATCCACCTGCCTCTGCCTCCTGAGTGCTGGGATTAAAGATGTGGGCCAGCACTTCCCAGCAGGACAGGAATTCTTACCAGCTTTGCAGCTCACTGAATCCTGAGCATCTAGCATAGTCCCTCAAAACCCACTTGATGAGTGAATAAACCAACGTATTAGATAGTAATTAATTAGCTGCGATAGTGGTTCATACTTGTAATCCCAGCACTTAAGAAGCTGGGGCAGGAGTCTTGCCATGAGTTTGAGGTTGGACTGAACTACAAAGTTTCTAGGCTAGCCTGAGCTACAGAGTAAGAAGACCTTGTCTCAACAAATAACAATTTAAATAAATCAAATAAAAAGTATCAGAAAATAAATTCTGAAAGAATTCCCAAGCAACCAAATTTGTTCAAGTTCTCGGTCAGTTTGAGCATTTATTCTTCTTTTTCTGTGTGTAATCTCCATGGATCTATGTACAGGTTGGAAAGGTCTGTTTCCCCTCTAATCTGGAAATACACCTAAATTGTAACGTCATCAGCCTTCTTGTTCTAGTGATTACATTTGGTTATCTGAGGGACAGGTGCTCAGTGATTCCCAGCCACCACACCCCTCCTTAGAGTTTTGCATTTGGAAGGATCTTACAAATACAGCTATGAAGCTGTTTGTTGTTGTTGTTGTTGTCGTTTTTCTAGGCAGTCTTCTGTCTGGTCAGAGGTCTGGGCCATCATTTTCTGAATTGTCAGTTTCCATAATTTATGTCCGTAATGGTCTCTGGTCTCCTGTGGCAGAACAGACAGAGGCTCTGAGCTTCACAAATAATGGGTGGAGAGAAGAATTTGAGGGTAAGAGTTTACAAAGCAGCAGCAGAGGATTCTGGGACATAGCTTGCATCCATTCAAAAGCAAGCTCCCCCTTCTCTTGCTGTCTGAGATTAGCCCTCATTTTATGGTATGATAAAGCTCACTTCTCTCTGTTTACTGCTGAAGTTCCCCTTCTCATCACCCCTTAAGAGGACCAGCCTGGAGAAACCAATAGGGTCTGTCTATGGAGCAGAGACTTACAGCAAATCTTGGAGACATGGCTCTGAGCTGGGTTAAATGCCAAATGTGACTTCGTTTACAGGAACTTGGGAGGCCCTGATAAATCCAAGCCTCTCCCCTTGACTGACCTGGCTGGAATTTTTGACAACATGGATTACAAAATGGGCGCAATTAGCTGGAGATATTAATGGGTTCTGTCATGTAAAATATTCGTAACAAAGCTTTTCCTTGAATTCCAAGTTGAGAATTTTGACTCCTGGAGCCAAAGAATCCTTTGTTCTGTGGATTACATCATGAAACTATTTTTAGAGGCCAAGTCTGCTCCAGGGGACTGGGGTTACTGCCTTTCCCCTTCTGCCTCCTAACTCCAGATCTTCTGTGCCCCCATCTACTCCTCTTCTTCCCAGAGCTGCATACATGGCTGGCATGACCAGAGAGAAGTGAAGGCCTCATGAGGGCCACCTGGGTGTAGGTGCCACTTCTGGATGGCTCCAGATGGGTGAGATCAGGGATGATCTATCACAAGACCATAATAGTAGAAAATGTTTTACAGTATCTGAAACTCGCAGCCAGGAGTTTGGAGAGGTGGGGGAGTCTTGGCCTTCTCCTGTCCAGCTAAAACAGAATGTATCTTATTCAGCATTAAAGGGGAACAAAACCCAGCTACATAGATATTTTCCCTTGCACCTGCATGGACACCTTCGGTCTCTTTTTGCAAGATGGCTTCCTGCAGTGGCAAGACCTGATTGGAAAGGACAGGCCTATGAGCAGAAGAATACTTCCTCACCTCAGCCACATGTGAACAGTTCTAACTGCCTGTCCACTCTGCCTGTTTCAGTCAATGTGGTCCTCTATCCACCAAAGCAGGCCTGAGCACTGTGTTGCTGGGGATGCTGAGGACCAGACATCTCCAGTCACTTTCCCAAGTTGTTGAAACAGCTGGCAGACTGTTCCCAGCCTTGACGGCAGCGTTCTTTCCAGTAAGCCCAGCAGGCTGCTCCAGCTGGAGGAGAGAAATTCTAGGAAAAGCCTGCAGAGAGGGAGAACATTCTAGCTTTGGCCTAGCTTGACTACCTTAGGGACCAGCATGGTTGGGCCACATCCGTCATCAGCCTGGGATATCTTCCCTCTTGCTGGACAATGATTACCATTGCCATGTTCTCCCTTACGTCTCAGGGGACAATGCTTCTGTGGGGACATGAAGCCGCAGGGCCATACAGATTTACTGGTACAGGACTGCCCAAGCACATGCTGCACCTTTGTGTGAATTAGCCAATGGCACCTCCTTCAGGCAAAGGATGCCACAGCACATCACGCAGTTAGAGGGAGAGGCCCTGGGCACATTCTACATGCTCAGGTGCTCTAGTATAAAGAGAGAGTAGCAGGGAATCCCATCATTTTGCAGAGTCAGAGAAATGGGGGTCTTCACGTAACCAGCCTGAATGAGGAATCTATTCTCTCTGTTCTCTGAGCATCCCAGAGAATGGACAGTAGCTACCACCTCCTTTCAAAGACAGCAAAGCTCTACACAGGAGAGCTAGGCTTCCCCTACACTAGGAACAAACAAGAATAGTGTCATCAGGAGAGGAATTCTATGTCCCAAAGCAGAGGGCTTTTATTGATGCCAATGGATGCCTTAAAAATGGAGGGACAGATGGGGCCTGGGATCCTTGGGAGGTGGGCCTGCATTTCATCTGCCTCTATGCGTTGGGATGGTAATGGGACTGTGGATGGAGTGTGGGCAGGCCTGTGGGGGTACATAGGGAACACCTTCTTCCTCATTGGCTTAGAGAGGGATGCCTGGGGTATCAGAGCCTCTACATTGACCATCCAAGTGCTCACCACAGTGATGAAGATGGATGGCCCTTCCTCAAATCTTCTTATTGTGTAAATTCCTGAAAAATTTTTTATATCTCCAAAGAACAGAAACTGATGTAGGGGCTGAGCCAAGCTTAAGCTCATTGGAAAAACAAACGGTTGGCTTTTTGTGCCAAAGATTTGTGAAATAAATTCATACTGTTTATAAGCACCAAGAAGGACTTCAAGTTCACATTCACACAGCACATTACCCCTACCCCCATCCAACCCCGGACCATCATGACCCAGATCTTTATATAGCATAGTGTCTGACTTCATCCACGGTTCTGAAAACACAGCATGAGATTGTCTCTTTGGAAGGTAATTTCTACTACAACCAATTTTAAAAAATGGAACCTGATTTTACTTATAAAATGCTGGTAGTGGATGTAGCAGAACTGACAGAAGGGATTCATTGTTTTTCTTTAGGTCTGTCTTGGCTCCTAGGAAAGCTGCTAATCCCTAGCTACCCAGGATTGTCTGGGACATAACTGGTAATCCCTGACTAACTAGGACAGTCTGGAGCATAGCTGGTAATCCCTGACTACCCAGGACAGTCTGTGAATAGCTGGTAATCCCTGACTAACCAGGGCAGTCTGTGAATAGCTGGTAATACCTGACTAACCAGGGCGGTCTGGAACACAGCTGGTAACTCCTAACTACCCAGGACAGTCTGTGAATAACTGGTAATCCCTGACTAACCAGGACAGTCTGGAGCATAACTGGTAATCCCTAACTACCCAGGGCAGTCTGGAGCATAACTGGTAATCCCTGACTAACCAGGGCAGTCTGGGGCATAGGTTTGTGAAGTTTTGAAGGATACTAGAATACTCAGAGAGCTAACTTGGGTGGACTCTTAAAAGCCTGGGGAGTCAGTGTGTGGGAGACAACCTCTCTGAGATAAAAGCATATGTTTGTCTTATCCCTATGCCCTCCTCTACAGTCCCTGATGTCTCTGAGCAAGCTTCCTGGGCTCCCCAGTTCTGCATCTCAGCCGAGGAAGGGGAGAGAGTTCAATAGAAGGCTGAAATGTGGCTTTGATTCCCATCTGACCTTGGAGGCCATCTTAAATGGACGACATTGGAAGGGAGGAGATTATTCTCCCTGCAGAGGTCAAGGCTGCATTTGATCTGAATTATTACTGTCCTGACCCTGTCCTTCCCCTGCAAAACCTGGAACTGATTCCGTGGGTGGTTTTTAGAAATTCAAAGTAGTAAGAAATGTTTCCAGTTCTGTGTTCTCATGTGAATTGTTTCAAACATGTGCTACGGATCTGAGCAAAACTCAAGCCAGGGCTACGGCAGGCTTCATCCAACCATTGTTATTACTCATTTTGAGCTTGTGATATAAAACAAAAACAATAACAATAACAACAACAACAACAACAAAAGCCCAGAAGAGTCTCGTCTAGCCTCTCATGTTTTAACATCCATTTCCCTTTTTGTTGTCTCACTTGGAAATGTCTGGAGTGAATGTCTCAGGGCAAGGATGGGTGTGTCCTCTGCCTCTGTGAAGTCAGGTGAGGCCTCCTGGGCCTCTTTGGTCCCCTCTCCCCAAAAGCAGATTTCCCAAGCGGTGCATGTAGGCTATGATTCCTGACCTTGGTGCCACAGGACTGGCTGTGTCTTCCGGGGGTATTCTGGAAGCTGGTGTCTATTCACCAGGCCTTACCCCTTCTCCTCTTTGTACTCTCTAGGGTCTGCGGCTCTCTCCTCCAGCCTGGGTGATGGGATCCGTTCTCTGTCCTGCCCCAGAGGACGCTGTTGAGGACCTCTTATTGTGCTGGCTAGCTTAGTCAGCGCTGGCTGTGCCCTGTCTTTGCCACCATCATTTGTGGGTTCTGGAAGTTTCTTAGCCATGGCCCCAGGATCTTCAGCTCCAGCCAAGACTCTTTTTTTTTTTTTTTTTTTTTTTTAAGTTTACTTATTGGCTACCTCCCTCTCAACCCCAGCTCGGCACATTTTGTTCCCTCTCTTCTTTCATCCAGGCAAGCTTCCTCTTCTCTGGACAGGGAGTGTCCTCATGAACAACAGAATCTCAGAAGAAAAAAAAAAAAAAAAACGAAGAGAAAGTGGCTTCAGGGTCAAGGGACGCATAAGGCGGAACTGCTGTCTGGAGCATCACTGGTGCTGGGCTTGCTGGGTTTGCCAACAGAGGCAGGACAGTGCTGAACCGTTCACAGAGCTCTGAGATTAGCAGAGGAGAAACACCTGGCAAAA
>CABHPQ010001262.1:7663-35080 GCA_902168405.1 Peromyscus aztecus
GAGAGAGAGAGAGAGAGAGAGAGAGAGAGAGAGAGAGAAGTTCTGAGGAGGAGCCAGGGATGAATTGTGACAGTGACGCTCGGATGACTATAGAAACCTGAGTATGACATGCCTTAAATAATCAGTGATTGACTCACACGCCTTTAAGCTTAGCCTACACCAAATGCCCGGGGGTGGGGGTAGGGGGTTAAGGGGCAGGGAGCCTCAGAATTTGCTCTCTGGCTTCCCGTGATTGAGTTATGCTGTGGGCTATGGTAAATTCTTGCAGTACCAAAAATAGATGAAGGACAGATCAGTCACCCTGGGGAATTTTATCTGCTTCATTCATGCATCCAAAAATGCCGCTTGCATGCAGCCAAAATAAGCACAACCAAAAGGTCGCTGAGGATGACAGACGAGGTGACAATTCAGATGGAAACCTGGAAGACAAGCACGCACAGACAATGACCAAGATCAGGACCAGCCCCTATCGCAAGGATCTGAGCAGGAACTGGGTCCATGAAACTGATAAATAGCTTGAATTTTCTGATAGCTTCTAAGGGACAAATTTAGAATTATCCTGCTAGAGAGAGCCATAGCCTCCAGCTGTTCTCTCTCTACACATTCTGGCACAGACCCTTGTCACAGCCTCTCCAGGATTTACACTTCACTCACCAGAGCCTCTCACCATCCCTCCTAGATTCTGGCTCCTCCTCCAACACCAGGCAGAGCACCAGAAAGGCAGTCCAGAACCACAGGAAAGTGTGATTCAAGCAACTCATGAGCAAAGATACCCCAAAAAGTTCCAGGAGATCCCCCCCCCCCCCCCCCAGCCTACCACCGACTTATTTCATTATGTGAGTGGTTTGAAAGGGAAAGACTCAGCAGAAGGTCACAGAAAGGGCAGTTCCTTGTCCTCAGCTTCTACAGAGACTAAGGAAAACTAACCAGAACTTGGTCTACAAGGCAGAAAATCCAGCCCCTGGTCAAGCATGCGGTGTTTTAAAACACCAACAAACCAAATAGCACCATATATATATAATTTGCAAGATTTCTTGCTACATCAGCTGTCCAAACGCAAAGCTGACTGCTTTGGTTTCCATACAACACTACTATGTCGCCGGGAAGTATTTTAAGTGGATGATGAGTAGTCTCCTCTCTAATAACCATATTCAAATAACATCTTCTGTCTACAATATACAAAGTCCTCAGTCAAGGGCCTTAGCAACCCCTGGCCCTTAACTTAGGACTTTAATCTTCATGGATGAAAATATCAGCGTTCTCTCCTCCAGTGAGATTTAAGAAAGCAAGTGGCTAGTGAAGAGTGGACATACTTTCCAGCTCACACATACCCATGTATATATAAATGGCACATGCCCAGAAACACCCAAACACGCGGTGCCTATGAGGTCTGAAATTTGTAGCTCTCACTTACCCTTACATCCAAGCAGGGCAGCCAAAGATCTTCTTTATTGCATTATAGCATCTCCTCTAAAATGACGTTGAGGTTGAAAGTGGTCTTTCATCTCATGAACAAATACACACAAGAAATATAGTGTTCTATGGGAAATGTGTTCTCTCTCTCTCACACACACACACACACATACACAGAAACAGACAGACAGACAGACAGACAGACACAGACAGAGAAAAAGCAGCAAAGCATATGGAAACTCCTTCTGTAACAAATCCAGACATCCATATTCCCATATCCAGCCTCCATTAACCCAGCCACATCGCTTTGGAAGTAGAAACGCAGTGTTTGTGGGCTTGTTTGATGTATTGAGTCTTTCTTCTCTCCAAGGCGCTTTAGAGCCTTCCTGCTTACCATCTGGCCCACAGACAGCAGCACCGGCACTCTGGGTTGTCAAGCACAAACCCTTCCACCCCTCAACCCCTCCAGTCAGAAGCTGCATTTTACCAAGATTCCCGAAAGATATAGAAGTACGTTTTAAGGCTTGGATGGCACCCTCATTTTTATGCTATTGCTGTTGGTCTAGTAAATTCAGTAGCTCTTCAAAAAAAAAAAATCCCGTCTTGCTATGAGGGACACTTTTTAGAGGTTTTATATGTGGCGTGCATGTTTGTGTGTGTGCAGGTGGGGGAAGATGCCTATGCACATACGTGCATATGGAAGCCAGAGGCCAACTGTAATATCAGTCACCATCCAATCCTCTTTTCTTTCTGTTTTGCTTTGTTTTAAGGCAAGGTCTCTTACTGACTTGAAACTCACCAAATGGACTAAGCTGGCTAGCCAGGGGGACACAGAGACCCCACTTCCCCAGTGACGGGACTATAAGTGCACCGCCATGCCCACTTCTTTGCATTGTTTTGGTTTGGCGTGGTTGTGGAGGGGCATGCCACAGCCCATATGCCATGACACTCATGTGGAAGTCACAGGACAGCTTTGATGAGTCCGTCCTTTCTACCATGTGAGTTCTGGGATCAAACTCAGGTCATCAGGCTTGGGGACAAGCACCTTTGTCCATCAAACCATCTCACAGGCTTCCACATCCAGTTTTTTGTAAACAAGGTCTCTGGGGATGTCTTCATGCTTGCAAGTACTTTACTGATGGAACGAGTCATCTCCCCAGCTCCACGGAGGATACTTTCTGGGTGCTGATGAGAAAGACCTGACATTGGGCCTTTATTATGTGGCAGGCATGCAGTTCTCAGGATAAGGGTTGCAGTCCTAGTAAAAGGTAGACCCAAGTTGGAACCCACTCTGGCTTCTGGATCCAATGATCCCATCAGCGGGGTGCTGAGCCAAGACCTTCTTCTCATCAAGGGGTCCAGTTGACATTTGAGATCTGGCAATTTTGTGAGGCCAGTCCATGTCCCACATGGTGGCAGATATTCCTGCCCACCACCCACTACATACCTCCAGTATCACAACAGCCCAGGAAACCCTTCGCTACTCCCAGACACCTGTGAGGTGCTACTGACCGCATGAAGAACTACCGTGTCTTGTATTCACAGTCTTTTTTGAGAAATCCATTTTCTCAGTTTCTTTCTTCCAATGTTGAACATACTTGAAAAATCCTTTCAGATCTTACATTATGTTTCATCTCAACAGAAGGGTATAACTATTTAGGGCATGCTCTGTGGAAACTAGAAGACAAGGATCCGGCCTTCTGGCAGAGGACCATCTGGTTAGAGAAATGGGACAGTGTATGCAATTGTGAAGAAACAATTCGAGACACCCTCGATAAAATCCACAATGACCCCGAAGACCTAGATTCCTATTATGGCTCTGTGCCACTTACTAACTGAGGTAACCGTAGCTCTCGAAGCTCTTGCTCCACCCTCTGTGAAGTGGGGGCATTATTCAATAGAGACCATTCACACCAGGCTGGTGCCTTCAGCATGGTGTGTGTCTCCTCAGTATCAGCCATCTGCCAGCAATCCCCACCTCCTCTCAATCAGGGAGGAAAGTGGATTAAACTGAGATGGGGAGAAGACGGATGGACGGACGTGGAGAGAGGCGGAGAGGGCATGCTGGGCAAGGGGCACAGCCCGAGGAAGAGCTTGGCGTCAGGAGGGAGCCTAGCTGTGGGGGAAACTGCAAAGGAGACACATCATGGATACAGGAAAGACTCCAGGCATTGAATGCATGGAAGAAAAAATGAGTTTGTATTTATGAGGTAGACACGGACTCTGCTGGAGGTTTTAAGTTTTTCGCTCTGTATCATGACTTTCAAATACAGAAGAATTTCAAGTGTACGGGCCAGCTGAACAAAATGAGTGAAGCTTCCAGACCAGCGAGTAGGGATCTGTCTATTACTGACGTCCGTGTGTGTGTCCATGAGCAGGTGGTATGTATACGTGTACGGACGGATGTGGGCATCAGTGTGTTCAGGTACACATGTGTGCATGTGTGTGTTGAGGCCAGAAGTCAATGTTAAATGTCCCCATTTTATTTTTGGAGACGGGATCTCCCACTGAACGTGGAGTTCCTCAATTCAGTTAAGCTGACTGACCAATGAGATACAGGGATGCCCCCACACACACACACACCCCCGCCCCGTCTCCATCCCCCAATGTTGGGCTTACAACACCATGGCATGGTATGTGTGTTCTCACGCTTTCAAAGAAAGAACTTTGAGAACGGCTCCATCTCCTCGGTCCTCTATCACTGATATCTTCAAGAAATCCAAAGAAACACAGATGCCATGGGGGTCTTGCTACTTTTTGTTTTTTTTTTTAAGATTTGTTTTTATTTTCACCCCATGTTTAAACATGTGAGTGTGTGTGTGTGTGTGTGTGTGTGTTGCACTCATGCACGCGCACAAGCAAGCACGTGTGTGCACATGAGTGCAGGTGCCCTTGGAAGCCAGAAGAACATCAGAAGTTATAAGGAGGTCGGGAGCTGACTGACAAGGACTCTGGGAACTGAACTTGGGTCCTCTGTGGAGCAGGAAATGCTCTTAACCAAGAAACCTTCCCTTTACTCCCCACCCCCACCCTGTCTAGTGGAAATGTTTTGATTTTTTGTTTTGTTTTTTTTTTTTAACTCAAACGTCATCTAGTTGATTGCCGATTTCATTAAGTGTATTTAAGTCCACACTTGAATTAAGTCACATAAATGCACATATAGAAAGACATTCAGTCCTTCTATTTTACAAAGTCCTCAGTTTCATCATAAAAGGAACCCAAAACACCTTAAAATGGCCAGGAGACCCTTGCTGGTGATGGTGTTAAAGTTGCTCTCCACAGTTCTCGTTTCTGCTGCTCGTTAGGAAGAGTGCTTTAGCACCCGGCAGAAAAAGAATAATTAGCAAATCAATTAATTAAGGTCCTATCAACACGTCTTGCCATCCTCGGTCACGTCTTTGTTATAAATAAGCTTCCTTGCCTACATTCAAGTCATCAGCTCCCCATATGTAAATAATAATGCCCTTGGACTTCAGCTGATTAAATGCCAGGGAACAAGTTTCAGCCCACTCTGATCTAGCCAGGACATTGGAAACAGAGAGCGAATGTTGTCCTGACCAAGTATGTACAACACAACTGTACGTAGCTTCAGAACTCATTCATTTCCAGACTCACCTTCCCTCCTGAGGACATTAGGCAAACATCTATTTTAGTTATAACACATACACAAGGAAATACTATAGTAATTAAAGAAACCACCCATTTCCTTCCCCTTGAGTTCCAGGAAGCCATGTTATTTCTGTAGACCAATTTCTATTTGCTGACAGTTCGCCTGAGCTTTAACAGCCAAATAAAATGTCCTAGAAGCTGTCCTCGCAGTGACAGCCACAGAGCATCTCCAAGTCTAGTCCCTCCACAGGAAGACGCACACCAGAAAAAATACGCGCTTGTGTGTATCTAAGACACAGGCATTTAGGATCTCATTAGGTTCTGAAAGATGTAAAGCCCCACAGGCTGCTAAAAGGAAGCGTTTGAAGGAACTGTCTCTAAAGTTAGCTGGGTCCCTTGCCAAAGTCACCTCTCATTCTGTCTCCTGTGATTACGCTCTCTTAAATTACTGCTGTTTATTTTTGTGCCTCTTGCCATCATCCTCAAGCCACACCCTTTACAGAGAATTTTAAAATAAACAAATCGCTTACATTCACATGCATCGTCTCTTTGTTTTAGCTTTTCAGTGTGTGTCCCCCAACACACACATACACACACACACACACACACACACACACACACACACACACACTACACACACACACTGTCCTTTTGTCTTTTTTTCTATGAGTTTTTGTTTTTGTTTTGTGGCTTCCATTTATCATTTTTCTTCTCCAATCTAAAGAAGAAAGAACAAGTCGGGCGGTGGTGGCACACGCCTTTAATCCCAGCCCTCAGGAGGCAGAGGCAGAAGCAGGCAGATCTCTGTGAGTTCGAGGCCAGCCTGGGCTACAGAGTGAGTTCCAGGAAAGTCATCAAAGCTACACAGAGAAACCCTGTATCAAAAAACCAAAAACACAAAACAAACAAACAAACAAACAAAAACTATGGTGACTAGTCCGGCAGAAATGAAGAGCATCTAAAGCAGGATTTCTCAATCTGTGGGTCGCAGCCCCTTTGGAGGTCACATATCAGATAATTCCATTACAGTTCATAGCAGTAGCCAAATTACAGTTAAGAAGTAGCAATGAAAATAATTTTATGGCTGGGGGTCAGCACGCCGTGAGGAACTGTATTGAGGGGTCACAGCATTAGAAAGGTCGAGAACCTCTGCTCTAAAGAGACACAGTATCTCATGATCCATCCATCAGACCTTTGAAATAATGGACCCTAAAGAAATGGGAATTTCCCTAGGAATCTCGAGCTGGAAGAAGGAAAAGGCACCAGCCAGAGGGGAACTTGCCTCCCAGGAAGAGATTCCATACAGCTCTAATAGCTTTTCAGCCTACCTTACAGGGTGCATGTGAAGCCCAGAAGCTGGACCAGGGGTAGGTGGGACCACACCTTGACCAGAACTGCTTAGATATGCACATCCTTGGCCCTCTTCTTAAACTTTGACCTTACTTCAGGCCCCTGAACGTGGACTTGGGGGTTCACTGGATCGTTTTGTCCCTCTTCCCAATGGAACCACATTGAATAAAAGTCCATTTTCTGTTTTCCACTTTTAATTGGCTTATTGAGGATGGGTAGCTGGACCTACCTTGGGGCATGAGGTATAACCCTCAAGTTTAGCATGGTCAGTATCATCAACAACTTCTTAACTATTTACCACTCCTCAACCTTTGGCCCAGTTAAAACATGGTTGATCTCAGCCAGCAGTCAGATAAAGATCATGAGAGGCCCAGGAATGAGGGGCAGGGCAAGATATATTTTCTTCTAATTTAGATGTATCTTACATCACTGAAAAAGGACCCCAGGCCAAGCAGAGCTCCATGGCAATTCCCACACCTCAATCTCTGGTCTCTCCATTCCTAACCCTAGAAAATGATTTGTAACAGGCAAATCAGTTTAACAAAGCTACAGACAGGATGGGAGACTTAGTAACAGACTAAGTCTGTTACTCCTCCTGACTCCCTTTCCTTCTCCTGGGGGATGCCCGTCACTTCCTGTCCAGGTCAGATCTGTAGCGAGGCCAGTCCAGGCTTCTGGTTCCTGCTGCCCTCCAGCACCCCTCATCTGTGGCCTTGACGCCCAGTTTTCCCCCATTGCTCCTTGACCACTTCAAACATCACCTAATTTATAAAACCACCTGAGACACAGATGCACACAGGAGGTGGGGCCAGTCTGGACTCTTTATCATCTGGTTTGTTTGATTTCCGTAATGGAAACATACCCACCACGTGCTGTGGGGTACAACACCTTCTAAAGGCCTGGAACCTCCCATCTAATTCGATATATTTTATATTTAAATGTATGCTGCTTGTCAGCCTCATATCATGACTTTGTTTTGTTTGTTTGTTTGTCTGTTTGTTTAGGGTGTCTTGGGTTTTTCATACTGAGCAAGACTGTACCAATGCCAGCTGTCCATTCTGACCCGTAAGTTAAATCTGATTTCCCTTTCTGTTTGTGGCTAATGTATCATTTGTCTAATTATTAATTCAGACAAGTCTTTCCCTCCCCAACCTATAAACTTTCAAAGAGTAGCTTCCCTTCAAGCCCTCCTCTCTTCACCCTTCATCACTGCTCTGTCACCAGCACAAAAAAAGAAAAAGAAAAAGAAAAGGTGCCTGGTGTGTACTAGTTGAACAATAAACTATGTACCAAGATAGATGTATCTTAGAATTTTTTAATTAGAAAAATAAGTAAATGTATATGGAATGAATGAATGAACCCTTTCTTCACATCCCTCCCTCTTTTAATGCTGTACCCAATATTGACCCCTCAGCCATGGTGGCAATTGACCCTGGTGGGGTCAGAGAAGCACATGTCCTGCCCCCCATGGGGTGTGTGACCAGCATCTTTGGATCCTTCCTGGAACAGAGCCTGAGGCACAGTGGCGAGGCCAGGCTTCCCCTGCAACAGTGTATCTTTCTGTAATATTTCCCATTTAAAAACTATCTCCCTTTATAAATGCTCCTGACATTTGCACATTATAAAGCCTGGCATCTCTGGGCCTGCTGTGATGGATTTTTAACACAGAGACAGGAAATTCTTCAAACATGAATGGAAGTCGGCAGAAGAGTGCTTTGCTCCTACCCCCTTCGCAGAAGCCGCTAATACAAAGTGGGCTGCACAATATAAATTATTCAGATCATAAATCTGAAAACATTAGTTCATCGTGATCAATAACCTCTAAGTGAGCCAGTGGGGGGGGGGTCACTTTGGGTAATATAATTAGTTTTGAAATATTCAAATTAAAGGAGACTAAAGCTTCATAAGGAGCAGAGTCTGCTGATCTGAAAGAAGAGAACACTGCATTCTGGTCTTTATCACAATAAATCCAAATTATCCTCTTTGCCACTTAGATAAAATTTTCTGTAATTTTTTTAATCAAATCTTCCTCTACTGGTAATACTTAAAGCCTTGACTGTTGAAAAATGTTCAGTGAAATATGAGAAATCAGCTAAGGCATTTTCTGATGGACTAAACTGTGTCATTGTGTGAAAAAAATAATTAAATCCTAAGTGTCAGCATTGAAAACTGTCCCCTCGCACTACAAAGAATTGAATAAAAACTGACGAATGTTCTAATTAAAAACTCCAGATTGTCATTCTTACTGTGTGTCCAACATAAACTATGTCATTTTCTAAAATTTATGTTTTGTATCCTGCTCTTGCAAAGGTAATACATTGTCTTATTTTCAAAGTATTTGCCCAGAAAAGTGATTTTCTTAAATCTGGATCATTAAAAACATAATAGATTAATCCTTGTTTTAATACAATTATTCAACATCCATACTGGTGATATTTGGATCAGCTGGTTCTTTGGGGTGGGGACTGTTCTGGGCCTTTTCTCTGTTCTCTAGACCCTAATAACCCCTTCCCCAGTTTCCTTCCATCAGGGATAAGGGAAGGAATATAATTGTTCCAATTAAGAACCACTATAGTTGTATTTTCATGTTTATTTTATTATTACGTGCATTAGTGTTTTACCTGCATGTATACCTGGGTGAGGGTGTCAGGTGCCCTGGAACTGGAGCTACAGACAACTGTGAGCTGCCATGTGGGTGCTGGGAATTAAACTCAGGACCTCTGGAAGAGCAGCCAGTGCTCTTAACCACTGAGCCATCTCTCCAGCCCCTGCATGTTTATTTTAATAGGAGCTTACAAAGTGGCCCAGGCTGGCTTTGAACTCATGGTGTTTCTGCTTTGGCACCCTCAGCCTCTGGAATTCCAGGTTTGTGGCAGCAGGCCCAGGTGAGAACCATTGTTTTAATCTATGGTTTCCTACCACATAAGATGATATTATTACATCATTTTCTTTATTTTCTCTTCATCCATACTCCTGGAAACCATTCACAAAACACACACTACATGTGAATGAAGCATTTCTCTCTTAGTAAGGATCTTCTTTAATCCCTACCTAAAAGCTGAGGGGAGTAACATTTTATCCTCATTTTATGGAAGAGGAAACTGAGGATTGAAAAGGTCAATCATCTGTAGATATAGAATGGAAAGGTAACCCCCAGCTCCAGTGGATACAAGAGCCATTCTACAGCTCAGATTTACAGTCAGGACTCTCCAGTGCAGGTCCTGACAACACTGATTGCATCTTGGGAAGATCATATGACTTTTCTGAGCCATAATTTCCTCGTGTCTAAAGTGATAACAGTTGTAATTTATATCTTACAAGGTTGGGAATATTCAATTAAGTAGGATGTAAATGTGTGAAGCTAAGCAACTACATAGTACTGTTGTTATTATTATGCAAACAAAAGAATTTTCATTATATACAGGTCTAAGGAATTATTTTAAATTATGTGTCTATATGTCTATGTGTGGACATATGCACACGTAAGTGCAGATGCTATCAGAGGCCAAAAGCGTGCTGGATCCTCTTGAGCTGGAGTTACAGGTGGTTGTGAACTGGCCAGCAAGGGTGCTGGGAATCCCACTTGGGTCCTCTGCAAGAGTAGCATTTGCTCTGAACTGCTTCGACAGCCCTTCTGCCCCTGATACGGTTTATATCAGCAATGTAGATAGGATAGGAATACAAATCACGTCATATTCACAGAGGTATCAAACGTTATCATGTCCACTAATAAGACCTCCACTTCCTGCTACACAAGAGTGACAGATCCTAGAAAATCTCTTTATTCGGTCTACAGAGCATTGTATGATAATACTGACTCCCCGCTCCCACCTCTTTGAATTTCTCCACTTAGGAAACAGACTCAGCTTATGTGGGCCCCTGCAGCATCGATTGCTGACCACTCATGGTGATCAGTCGTTAGCTCCACAGTGAACAGCTCACTCCTGTCAGGTTCTAGAACCAGTGTAGGACACCAAATGTGTGTTCTCAAATCAGCTTGTATTTCACAGCAGCCACAAAGGAGCTGCGATGGTAGGTCATCCTCCATAAAGTAGAAGGTAACAAGAGTTCCTGCTTACAGGGTCACCACAAACACCCCTTCAAATACTGCAGCTAACATGTCACCACTGCTCAGCAAGCTCACGCCTAGACTTTCTCTGATTCTGTCATTTATCCCTCAGGTCCCAACCTGATGAGATGAATGAGATGGCCAATAGCGTTAATGAAACTGGAAAATGGAAAATGTCTATAGTACCAAAGACATTCTCTCTAGAAAGACTTGCTGGGGAATGTCTTTCTGTATGCTGTGAATATGTGTTGCTCTGATTGGTTGATAAATAAAGTTGCTTTGACCTATAGCAAGGCAGCTTAGAGGCAGGTGGGAAATCGAAGCAGATAGACGGAAAAAAAGAAAGGAGAGGAGGGAAATGCCAGCCTCCACAGAAGGAGCAGCAAGATGCCAGAAGACCCATAATGCCACAGTCATGTGGCGACTTACAGATTAATAGAAATGGGTTAAGTTATAAGAGCTAACTAGCAAAAAGCCAGCCATGGGCCATACAATTAGTAGTTAATACTAAACCTCTGAATGATTATTTTATAAGTGACTGAGGAACCATGGGTGGGACCGGAGAAACCTTCTGGCTACAAAGACTTTCAAAGACTTTGTTAGTACTAGGATGTCGGAACATAGTCCAAGAATGGAGTCGTGTGAGGGGAATTCTCTGTGCCTGTGAGAAAACTCCAAGAAAACAAGAGTCTTGTAACCTTGTTTTCTTCAAAAACACAGAATTGTGCTTGGACTAATGCATTCACGCCCTTCCCAGGTGTAACAGGTGGGACTGAGTATATTTCAGATGATTCATTATAACTGACTATTGTTGTTCATATGCCTCTGTGAAAAAATATGTTTTTGCCACATGCAGCCTGTCCTTGTGGTTGGACACTTTATTCATGTGATTCTTCTTATCCCTCAGGGTATAAATTGTCCAATGCTCTGAATAAAGTTGGCTCTTGCATGAGACTTTAGTCCGCCTCATTTTCAGGCTCTGTTCTCCCAGGTTCCTCTGGCTCTAGAGTGGTAAACACTAAGGCATTTTGATTTCACAAGGCCCCACCAATATCATTAGAAATACTACAGTGCACCTATAGCCATGTGAGGTAAATGCAATCTACCTCCATTAGCTGAAGTGTGGTTAACAAATGAAAAGGGTACATTCTTTAACATTCTATTAAAAACTACTTATTTCAATTTTCAGTACTTCGTATCTTAGAGCCAATATTTCTAATCTTTCAACGTTCTTCTAGACTTGACAAAACTCAGACACTGGCAGATAAAACCTGGATTGCTCTGGGTCTTTATCCCCTCTCCTGACGTGTGTTTGCAGAAAGCCCCCAACCCTCAGTCAATCTTTACCTTTATTAGTCAGTCTAACATTTCCCCAAGTGGTCACCTAGAGCAGGACTCTAATTCTTCCAAACTTAGATAATTGAAAATGACTTGTTCAGGCCTTCACTGTTTGGAGCGCTGTAGGGAACCCACTGACTCACCCTTAATGATGTTACAACATGCTGTTATTTAGATCAGTATCTGCCACATCCATCCCATGTACGCCTAGCAATGAAAAGATGGCTGAGACAAGCCCCGTGGTCGGTGGTCCTCAACCTTCCTAAGGCTGCAACCATTTAATTCAGTTCCTCACATTGTGGTGACTCCCGACCATAACATTATTTTTGTTGCTACTTCATAATTGTAATTTTGCTACTGTTGCAAATCGTAATATAAATATCTGTTTTCCGATGGTCTTAGGTGACCACCCCCCAAAATAAGCCATGACCCACTCCGCACATGCCCCTCTCCCAGTGCCATCCAGCACCTCTCCAAGCATGTAAGTGTGTCCACCAACCCCAAAACGGAGTCATGTCTATGGTGTTTTCACCACTTGGGTGTGATCGTGACCACTGGTGATTCACTTCCAGCCTCCAGCTCTCTTCCCTCCTCGGAGATTAGGGAACAGATCTGAAAGCACCAAGCTTCTAATGGAGACACGGTCGGTCGTTCTGGCTACCAGCCCCATCCTGAAGCTATCTATGGCCCTGTCAAGAGTCGCCTCATTAAAACAAAGATGTTCCCACGACCTTTATTGCTCAGCAGATATTTTAAGGGTTTTAGGAACTCTGTACCAGGAACCAGGAATAAGAGTTAAGTAATGTCATTGTTATTATATCATCATCATCATCATCATCATCAAACAATCACTTAATAAATGATTATATCTCTCGTGGACACATTTAGATGCAAATCAGAGCGTTCCCAATACTGACTTTAAAGAAAAGTTTGTTTCTTGCTTTGTTTTCCCCAAGCAGGAAGTTGGCACTGGGTTTTTGCTGATGTTGATTCTAAAGCTAAACCAAAGCAGAGCTCTGCTGCAGGGCTTTATCTCCTGGACTCATTCTTCCTCACATGGTAAGAGTCCCAGCAACTCAAATACCGGGTCCTCACCCAGCCAGAAAACAGGCTGCAGATGAGAACCGGTAGATTCGCTTCCTTCCTCGTACAGAAGGAAGATGCTCCCAGAAGCCCCACCATCCTTTCATTAATTAGTTGATTCTAACAAATACTTATTTCCTGGCTAACACATGCTACATACTCTTTTAGGTGCCTAACGCATATTAGTGAACAAAACAAAGATCTCTGATCTCATAAGGCCAACCTTCCAACAGGCATGCAGAGGCAACAAATACATAAGTGTAATAAATAGGTTAACTACAAAGCTGTGCTAAAAATTGGCAAGTGCTATGCCAAAGAGAGAGAAAAAAAAAAAAACAGGCAAATGAGACTGTGGTGGTAACCCAGGCGGTGATGGCACACACCTTTAATCCCAGCACTTGAGAGGCAAAGGCGGGTGGATTTCTCTGAGTTCGAGACCAACCTGATCTACAGAGTGAGTTCCAGGACAGCCAGAGCTGTTACATAGAGAAACCCTGTCTTGAAAAACAGAGAGAGAGAGAAAGAAAGAGAGAGAGAAGAAAGAGAGAGAGAAGAAAGAGAGAGAAGAAAGAGAAAAGAGAGAAGAAAGGAAGGAAGGAAGGAAGGAAGGAAGGAAGGGAGGGAGGGAGGAAGGAAGGAAGGAAGGAAGAAAGGAAGGAAGAAAGGGAGGAAGGAAGAAAGGAAGGAAGGAAGGAAGGAAGGAAGGAAGGAAGGAAGGAAGAAAGGAAGGAAGAAAGGGAGGAAGGAAGAAAGGAAGAAAGGAAGGAAGGCAGGCAGGAAGGAAGGAAGGAAGGAAGGAAGGGAGGAAGGAAGGAAGGAAGGAAGGAAGGAAGGAAGGAAGGAAGGAAGGAAGGAAGGAAGGAAAAGGTAGTAGAAACAGGATGTAAACTTAATACGGGCACCAGGGAAGTTGCGAGAAGGGAATTCTCAAGCCAAGTCTTAAGGGAAAAGGGGAGTTATTTGAGGGAACTCATTCCAGACAGAATAGCCAGCACTAAAGGGAACAGATCCCAGATGTTCCAAGTCTAGCTGGAAACCAGAAAAGCTGAAAAGGGGACGCAGGCAGGTGGTAGAAATCGGCTCTGATGAGCCCTGAAGGAAACTCAGACAGAAATGAAAGGTACCTCATCTTCGAGGGTCACATAGACGAGGACTTGCCTTTCATCTCATTTCCCAGATGGAGCCCATGAGCCACGTGCTTAGCATCCTTGGGAGCAGGGGATCGCCTCTTGATGGCTGCACACAAGCTGGACCTGTTAACAAAGAAGAGGATGGAGCTGAAGGAAGAGAGGTGAGGGAAAATCACAAGACAGTAGCAGAGAGGCTGACTTCAAAACCAGACAAGTGGACAAAACTCTCCCAACATCACCAATATAAGTGACTTCAGGGATGTCATAGTCATTGAAGCCTCTTTTCAAAACAACATCTTGCCCTCTTTTGTTGAATTTTAATTTGCATAGAAAAGAACGGATTTCGTTACCAGATTTTCATACTTATAGCAAAACAACATTTAAAACTTCACAAGAACAATCCGGGTAGCCGCCACTAAAATAAAAGCAGACCTTGATTTTTCTCCCTTTTCCTGATTATCTGGTATCTGGATATTTTTGCCTCTTACCTTAATCCCTAAATGCCCTGGTTCATCAGTGGAGATGTGAAATTTCCTGGTACCACAACACACACTTCTGTAAATTGGCCAATCACCTTAAGCCATGTACGGCAATATTCTGTGCTCGAATCCAGCTGCCTGTGTGTGCATCCTGGCTTAACAATCCCATGCCTCCATTTCTTCATCTGGGCAAATACCAAAAGTAACAGCAGCAGTACCTAATTCTAGAAGGTAGTTGTAGTGATTAAAACACCAAAACCACCAGAGACAACAGTTCTCCTATCATGTACCCTCATTTATTAATGAGCTATACTGAAGTGGGTTGCTATGTTATCTAAAGATCCATCATGTTGCCTTGTCTTCCGCAGCAAAAACGTCCATCTACATGCACCAAAGCCTCAGTTCTCTTAACCCCGACTTGTGGGGAATTGTTGGGCCCCGCCTTCCAGCAGCAATCTACAGATGAATTACTCTGCAGCTCTCATAACTCTGGGGACATGCTCACTGCATTTTTTTTAAGATGATGGGAATTGATTTTTATCTTTAATTTTTGCTTACAAATAATTCATCTGTTGTGAGGAAAAATAACAAGCTCCGAAGGGAAAATGCAGACATTGGTCTCTTCTAGCTCTGCCTTGAGTCAAAGGATAAGAATTATCTGGCACCAGCAAACTTAATGAGAAACAACCTGGGGGTCATAATTTCAAGTTAGACTCTTTTTTATTAAACCGCATTAATTGTCCCTATTCATAGGGTAGTTGTGCTATTTCCATATATGTGTACAGTGTGCACTGATCAAATCCCACCTATTCTCAGCCCTCCCTGCCATGCATATACGTTTCCAATCACAATAATCACTCTTCAGGTCAACTTTGTTTGAGCTTTGGGGGGGGGGGGGGTAAAAACATGTCGGGCTTGTCTTTCTGTGTCTGGTTTATTATGCTTAAAATGATGTCCACTCCAGTTCTTTCCATTTTGCTACAAATGGAAGGATTTCTTTTTTTCTTTTTTTTTAAATGTGACTAAATAAAACTCCATTGTGTATATCTCCCACATTGTATTTGTTCATCTGTCGATAATCAGATAGATAGATACCTGTGTTGATTCCTGACCTTTGCTGTTATGAATAGGGTCGTAATAAGGATGGACATGAAGTCTATCTTTGGAGTTCTGACTTCAGTTCATGTGGATATATACTTAGAAGTGGGCGCTAGTGCAAAGATTGAACTTATATTGTCAACTTGACTGGATTTAAGAAATACCTAGAAGACACATGTGGTGATACGTTGTGTACCCTACTGAAATTTGCCTGAAGATCAGAGGACAGAATAAGCCACTAGATTAAACATAGAAGCCAGTCAGTGGTGGCACACACCTTTAATCCTAGCACTGGGGAGGCAGAGACCTGTCTGGATCTCTGTGAGTTCAAGGCCACACTGGACTACATGAGATTGACTCAGTTTAGAAGAGAAAACAGAACCAGGCAGTGGTGGCACACACCCTTAATCCCAGTACTTGGGAGTCACATGCCTTTAATCCCAGCCCTAAGAAGGAAGTGATGGCTGGGCAGAGAAAGGTATCTAAGGCATGGGGAGACAGGAACTGAGGCTTTTTTAGGCTGAGGAGTCCTAGAGGTAAGACGTGGCAGTGGCTTGTTCCTTTGTCTCTCTGATCTTCAGGCAAATTTTATTAGGGTACACAATATATCCCCCCAGACACAGCTCTCGGTGTGTCTCTGTGATGACATTTCCAGGGGATTGAACTAAGGGAAGGTCATCTCTGAATGGATAGAATCAGCTCGTGGGCTGGGACCCAAAGGACCGAAAGAAAAGAGAACAGGAAGAAAGCGTCATTCCCAGCAATTCCCGTCTCTCCCTCCTGAATGTGGGTGCAATGTGTCCAGCCTTCTCCTGCTCCCGGTGCCACATCTTCCCACCACAATGAACCCTCAAGTCATGAGCCACAATAAGTCCTTGTTCCTTAAGCTGTCTTTGTTCACAGCAATGAGAAAAGTAGATAATATAGCTGGATCATACGGTGGCTCCATTTTCACTTCTTTAAATAGCCTCCCATATTGATCTCCATAATGGCTGTACTAATTTATGCTCACAGCAACAGCGCCTAAGAGTTCTCTCTTCCTCTATATCCTTTCCACCATTTGGAGGGAAGTATGAGACAGGGGGTTAGCTCTATGCATGCCGTGGGGTGATCCTTCTGTACACTATGAATATGTATTACTCGCCTTTGCTAATACAATGCTGATTGGCCAGTAGCTAGACGGGAAGTTAGGCAGGGCAGTCAAACTGAGGACTGGGATGAAGAGGGGTGGAGTCAGGGAGTCGCCAGCCAGATGCAGAGGAAGCAAGATGAGAATGCTGTACTGAAGAAAAGGTACCAGCCGGGCGGTGGTGGTGCACGCCTTTAATCCCAGCACTTGGGAGGCAGAGGCAGGCGGATCTCTGTGAGTTCGAGGCCAGCTTGGTCTCCAAAGCGAGTTCTAGGAAAGGTGCAAAGCTACACACCTGTCTCGAAAAACCAAAAAAAAAGAAAAAAAAGAAAGAAAAAGAAAGAAAAAAGGTACCAAGCCACCTGGCTAGACATAGATAAGAATTATGGGTTAATTTAAGTGTGTGGGTTAGCTAGTAACAAGTCTGAGCAATTGACCAAACATTTATAATTAATATAAGCCTCTGTGTGGCGATTTGGGAAGCGGCTGCCGGGTATTTGGGAGTTACCGGCAGGACAGAAAGTTCCGTTTACACATGCAGCCCACGTTTGCCTAGAACCAGTTCCCGGCAGTCAATGTGCAATGCCTCAGCCCCCCTTCCAGTGCCAAGGTTACAGGTGTGCACACTATTCCAACCTTTTCTTGTATTTTAGATAATAGTCATTCTCACTGGCATGAGATGGTATCTCTCTCGTTTCGATTTTGATTTCTCTAGCTAGAATATGCTCAATATCATCGGCCATCAGCTCTCCCTGGGGCTACTCACTGTGGTGTGTTCATCTTCAGGTCCAAGGTAAGCATAGCTTCCTACCGTAGTCGTTTTTTCAGATAGAAGAGACTGAAATGCAACTAAAACTGATAAAAAATACAAACAAACTGTAACAAAAGGCAAAGGGCTGCATGTGGTAGGGAAGGGAGGTTCCGGGCTCTTCCAGATTGGAGGTCTGGCACATCGGCTTTAGATGAGGCTGACCTGGCTCATCGTGTCGTTCATTTTCTCTGCAAACTCTGCCTCCTTCTCTTGTACTAGCTTCGTTTAAGAATAACAAGACACGTTGAGGAGCTGAAAGCAACCGATACTGTAAGTCCTGTGTGATTGCTGATAAACAAATGACGTAGAAACTGAGTCCATCTTTAAGAAATTCCATTATTCAGAGTCTAGAGAAGTTGCGGCCACCACCGCCATGGAGCTCTCTCACCGATGACATTGGCCCCTGTCGGTCATTCCTTTACCAAACACTGAAGTACTTATTTTCTGCATGTTTATCTTTACAAAATGGCATGTATAGCTTTACAGGTTTTCACTTTACGTGTTAAGGAAGAATGGACGTGTGAGGTAGATAGGGTAGTGCACACCTACTGTCCCAGCTACTGGGGACGCTAAAGTTGGTGTAGCACTCTAGCCTGCGAGTTCAAGACTGGCCTGGGAAACCTAGGACACATCAAGAAAACGATCCAAACCGTAAAAATATGAACATGTACATTTCACATCCCCAAATCAATTGTTTTCAAATCACATTTCTTAAATAAATGAGACGCATATGGAGATTCTCCATGGTTACTCATCACTGTAGCTTTCCCGAAATCTCCACTGCCTGTTGCACAGATGAAAGGAATTTTACTTCAGGCGGACGTGCACAGGACAGAAAAAAAAAGAAAAAGCAAAATACTAGAAGACAGAAGGGACTTAATGAAGCCACAAAACAGCTGTGAAAAAGGTCCAGACACTGGATGACCTGGGCCATGGATTCCCCAGAATGACTCACCAGTAAGACGTCCTGGACACCGCCTCTGTGGGTGAGGGGACAGGAGTTTCAAAACCAGAAGCCTTCGACGAGTATTCAGGACAAAGCAGTTTTTCCCCCAGACAAAACTTGAGTACAGGCGGAAGTAAGGCAGCTCAAACCAGGAGAAACTAGTTTCCTCCCTGAGAGGGAAAACCCCTAGACATCAAGGTCAAGGCAAGCCAACGTGGGGTCAAGGACATATTGTTCAGTTCAAGGACACCCGGCCCAGCTGGGATTGGGAAGTGTTTAGTATGTTCTAATCGCACCAACATTAATGACAATAATGATTTTGGTACCACAGCTCTCACTTACCAACCCTCATTAGCTCCTAGCCACAGGACTGAGCATTTTACATAGTGGTCATACATCTGATCCTCAAAGAAGTCCGATGAGGTCAATACTTTTTTTTTTTTTTTTATCAAACTTAAAAAAAAATAAAAAATCAAGATTTACATAGTTAAGTAACTGGCCAAAGAGCCCCACACCAAGAAGTTTGAACCTAAACCACTGTATTCCATCGTTTTCACTAATCACTGTTACAACCTGTATGGCTTAGGGCTTGATCTAACTGGGGTGAAGGAAGCAGAAACATCAGACACACACAAGGAAAAGCTGAGGTTAATCCAATGGTCTGTACACTCTGATGGAGCCTGAGCAGCAGCGGCCGGGAACCTCAGCGTGTTTCTCATAGACAGCGTAAACCAGGAGGAGGCAGCCTCTATGGAGGAGTAACCTCAGGCTGCAGCCATGCTGGGGGATGCCGCGAGTGGGGAGCTGCAGCTAATACTGTCTGCACACACCGTCAGTCAACATCTTTACTGGAGGGCGGGGGCTCTCTGCCATTCCATGGGTCTGAGGCACTGGGGTCCTTGGCATGGCTGGGCTCATCTCAGTCCACATTCACTCAGGACTCCATCGGCTCCCCACACGTCACGTATTCCTTTAGTCATGCAACAAACATTTACTCTAAATCAAATGCTGCCTCCATAAGATCAGGCCATAGGAAAACCTGTAGGGTTTTTTGTTTGTTTGTTTGTTTGTTGTTTGTTTTTTAAGGAGTGATTCATGTGGGAGGACCTAGCCCACTGTGGGTGGTGCCAGCCCTGGGTGCTTAAGAAAGCAGGCTGAGCAAGCAGCTCTCCTCCACAGCCTCTGTCTGCATCAGTACCTACCTCCAGGTCCCTACCCGAGTTCTGCCCTGACTTCCCTGCCTGCTAAACCACAAACTATAAACTGAAATAAACCCTTTCCTCCTCAAGTGGCTTTTGGTCATGGCATTTTATTACAGCAATAGAAACCTTAACTAAGGCAAAGAGGACTATAATCCATGACCTCTTCCGTCATATGAAGACGCAGTAAATTAATAAACAAATTCCAATGATGTACTGAACAAGTAGATTGAATCTTTCTCCCCCGTGTTGGTTACTAAGTCCAGGGCCTCATACACACAGGCAAGCACTCTACTACCCATCTACACATATGGCTTGAAAGAGTAGCTGCTCAGCCTGAGGTCCTGTTCTCTCAGCTACTAATCTAATCCCACTGTGTGGCCTGTGTGAAGAGGGAATGAAATCCAAAATCTGGGACAGATTCCCATGATTTTCTTTTGAATACCCTTAGAGCAAAGTGTTTCAGACTGATTTTTCAGTTCCACGGAACACTGTGAATGTCACTCAAAGCCCACGCTCCTCAGGTCCCCGTATGAGGCCTCCTCAGTCTACACAGAAGATGGGGGGCATGGTGAAGGAGTAAGGTTGGCCATTTCTCTCACCTCCCTGCCTTATATAAGTCTTTCCTACACTGCCTGGCTTCTCCAGAGTTGGAGCCAGGAAAGATACAGCCAGGTTTCTTATGTGTGAGCCTTGGTGCTTGGGGATTTGGGAGGCGACTATTCCCGTGGGAGGGATCCTCAGAGGCACCCTACTGGATCACCTCTTTGCAATGGCCCTCCTGTGGCTTCTTATTCTCAGTCTTTATCAAACCATCCATCTTGACACCTTCAAACCAGAATCCCAACTCTTGTCTTCTCCAGCTAGAGCAAGGTTCAAAAGTGACTGCAGGCATTCAGCCCTAAGTGGGAAGTCATTATCAAACCCCTGTCCTCAGGGCTCAGGGATCTGTGTGAAAGAGCAGGCGGAAAGATGGTAAGGGCCGGAGGTGGTGGATGACCCCAAGGGAACAGCGTCTGTCTGCCAGAGACACCAGAGCTGAGGCGCCTGTGAACTCAGAGACGGTGACAGCACACGCAGTCTCCACAGGCCCAAACCAGACAAAATCCAGCACTGAGACGGGAAAGCGGACATAAAATCCCACTCTTAACCAGGAAGCTATTTGTAATTAATACCTGCTGGGGAAGGGGAAAATCAGGTAGGTTTCTTCAATGAAGTGTCACTGAGTGTATCAATCACACTCCAGGGCAGGTCCCATGCCCAGGAGCAGCTAGCCAAGACAAAATAGACTCCGTGGTTTTCCTATGTGCTTTTTGTTTGGGTATTGTTTGTTTGTTTGTTTTGTTGTTGCTGTTTTTTGTCTATTGAGTTTATTTTGACTTTTCATTTTGGGGGGGTTAGGTTTTTGTTTTTTGTTTTTTGCTTTTTCTGTGAGGGAAGGAAGGAAGGAAGGAAGGAAGGAAGGAAGGAAGGAAGGAAGGAAGGAAGGAAGGAAGGAAGGGAACATAAGGTTGGGGAATGCAAAGGTAGGAAGGATCTGGGGGCGTTTGGAGAGAGGAAAGAATATGATCAAAATATATTGTATAATTTTTTTCATAAAAAAAAGCCTACAACTGTCTTTCAAAGGTTCTGGGCTATTTTGTTGCACTGATTCTTATACCTGGTCCATTCATAACTCTCGCAAGTCGTTACAAAATTAAATACAGCTAATTTCCGGAGAGAAGAGTTTGTCCTCTACTCAGCCAGTGGACAGCTAAGTGCCCCAGCTCCTGCCTTTTGCCCTCAGGCATCTCAAGAGCAAGACCACTGGTTATCAATCCCTGTGGGACTTCTGGCTTTCTCTCAGATGTCCTTCTTGAAGGTCCTTTCCTTGACTTGAGGGCAAAGGAAACTTTCTCCTTCCATTCTGTCCTCGTGGGCAGCTGAAGAGAAATTCACAGTACAGGCTGTCAGCACTCTGAGAACATCCTCCCTCTCTGGTTCTCCCAGCTTTTTCTATCCTGAAGATCTCATGAGCTCACAAAACCATGCTCTTCTTCACAAGCCCAGCACTTGGTGGTCTGGCATCTGCCTTTTGAAACGTGGTTGTACTTGGTACCTGGTTTTCACTCTCAGACACTGGACTCTTAACATCAATTGACACGTGAGATGAATGTGTTCTGTTTCAGCAAATGATGATGACGTACCTTGAGAAGCGTTGGCATAGAAATCCTTTCCACACAGAGACTCCCACTTTCTTAAAGGAATTTTTAAAGTCTAAGAGTGATGTTTGAACTACTACCCAGGCAGGGGTCTCCTCTGCTCAAAAGGGTGAAGCTATATGCATAGCCCACTCCATGAAGGGAGATTACAAGGTGTATGCTGGCTAATGCTGGGAGATGAACCCTGAAAGACACATTATAGAAACCTCAAGTGCCATGATAAAGAGTTCAGCCTTGGGCTGGACATGCAGCCCAGTGGTAGGGCACTTGCCCAGCCTACACTAGACCCTGGGTTCCGTTCCCAACATCACAAAATAAAGCAAGTTTGGCTTTGACTGAGCTCCATGGGGAGCCACAGAGGAAGGGGGCCTAGCAAAAGAGAAGTCTGTGAAAGCAGGCCTCATGACTAGACAGGGAGGAAGTAGAAGGCAAAAGTAACTCCAGTGCAGGCATGGGCCTCTGCTTCCTTCTGATTAGTCGTAGGCACCTCAGCTTCTGGAGCATCATGGGTACAGACAACTCACATGCTTGTTCAATTTTTCACTAAGGTCATTTCTTATTTTTAGGACTGTGTTTTTCATAATAACCTTACACACACACACACACACACACACACACACACACACACGCACGCACGCACGCACACACCACAGGTACACACAGTTCAGACAAATAATTTCAACACTGGATTTCAAAGCTTTGGGGTCTTGTTTCTCACTGTCCTCTCACACTTATCAAAATGTTGCTTGGGAATCACAGTCTAAATCAGAACAGGTGGATAAGCTGGCCCCACAGCAACAACTCTCCAAATTTCATATCATTGTTAACATCTGAATTGAGCTCACTAATTCTTTGCTTGTACGTTTTGGGGTTTTCTTGAGTAATTATTTGGACATGCTCCTACTCCTGAAGCTAGTTGTCGGCCCACAAAACTACTATGTGTGCAGATCCACATTATTTTCATGGAAATATATAAATTCCTATCTCCCGGAAGAAGAAAAAAAACAACTCAAAAGCTCTGAGAGAAAATAGTAGTAAAGCCACATAAATCTGAGTGGGCGTATTCAGTCTGGTTCCTCTTTGGAAGATCATTCAACATGATCCGCCCTTGGAAACCAAGAAGCTCCTTCCCCATTACTGTCTCAGCCTTGTATTTCCTTAATTGGATTCCCTATTACATAAGATGTCAGCTTCGGGATTGGGGATTTAGCTCAGTGGCAGAGCACTTGCCTAGCAAGCACAAGGTCCTGGGTTCGATCCTCAGCTCCAGAAAAAAAAAAAAAGATGTCAGCTTCACCCATCATCATCATCATCATCATCATCATCATCATCATATTCACGTTTGCAATGGGATTATGAGATTTTTCTGAATTAACATGAAGTTCCAGCGATCAGATTTCAGAGGAAACACAGAGAATGTCTTGTATAAGCACCTCCAGATGTCCCTCCCTTCCCCAGATCTGTATTGATTACAAAGCCATTCACCACATGACCAAAACCACCTACGAGAAGGTCGTCAAATCTGCCACCATCCTAAAGAAAATGCCCATGACTAGTCCTGGGCACTGTTTCCTTGACACCCACACCTCACAGTGTTCCCTAAGGGCCACAAGTCAGATACTTTCTCAGTGTCTCCTGAGCCCCAGGCCTGGCCCACCAGCACACAGTAGGCCTTCAACAAAGTGCATTATATCCTGTTGACTTTCGTGCAAGGATAGTCAGGCCTGTTAGAAATCTTGTCACAGATATTCTATTATATCTATATTCTGTGATATTCTGTCACAGGAGATTCTATTAATTTTTTTCTTCCAATCAGCAATTGTTTTATTACTCCTATAACAAAAATTATGTAAGGGAAGATCCATTTCCAGGAAGAATAGAGCAGAAACAGCTTTTCAGAGGAAGCTTGCGGATCAGTCTTCTCAATGGGATTGAGAGATGCCTGGAAACGATGAAGGTCTGTGGGGTATTTCCAGGGAAAATTTGCACGTGGGACAAAAACTGTGGGAAAAACGCAACTCAGTGGGATGGTGGGGGAGCTGGATGAGATGTGCTTCAGAAGACGACAAAGCCAGACAACAGGTGTGCCTATTGTTGGTGCCGCTGCCCACGGCCACCAGACTCCGTCTTCCTCATTCTGTGTGTGGACTCAAGAAGACCTCCAGGGGTCTCCCAAGGCTTTGGTCTCACACTGGGGCCGCTGTACCTTCCCAGTTTTGGCACTAACCAACTAAGTCTGTGCCTCTCCAGCATATATACGGCTATTACTGGACTCCCCAAGCCCCCGACCATATAACCAATCCAATCCAATACACATACGCTCTTGGTTCCATTCCTCTAGAGAATTCTAATACCAGCTTTTTCTTAAACAATAGATAGGAAACCTTTCTTGAGCCTACTAATTTGGGTGCAATCAAGGATCAATAGGATTACTTACTAAGCCTCTGCTCTGGAGAGAACAGCCTATATACAGTGTGCAAGGCAATCACTTCCAATGTGCTAGGAGTGATCATTAGTTAAAAGGCCTGAATAATCCTCCAATAACCTATTAGTAACTTGAAAATAGAATGCACTACTGTTCGTTAATATGTTGAAAACACTCATCTTAATAGACGCATTTGATTTGGGGGAAACTTACAGCATAGGGTATAATTGTAATCTTTACATACACGTTTTATAGCATCCCTGATCCTCTTGTATAGCCAGGGTGTGTTTATGGCTACTTTATATAGAACTTGGTATGGTTTTATGATATTTTTTCTTATATTTTAGAGGATTATAGTTGTAGCTCACACAAGTTATTGATCAGGACTATACTTTATTGGATACTAAGTTCCTGGTCAGCTTTTCATTTTAACGGCACCACTGTCACAAAGTAGAGAATGTTTCATTTTATGGAAGACATGATTTCTAAGAACTCAGTGTAGCCAGGAAAGGGAGAACTATAAAATCCCAGAACGCACATGGACAGCTGCAGCCCCAGTGCTAACGGGAAGTCTCTTAGGGAGGGGACCGACTAACAGATTGTGCGATGGATAACCAGCCGAAGTTTTCTGGAGAAAATATACTTCAATCTGTTATTTGACAGGAAAGGAATAGAGTGGAGATGTGAAGACACTGTAGGTGGGGACAGTTGCTGTCATTTTGTTTCTGCTGAACAGACGGGATCTTTGGCCTAGGCCAGTTCACTCTACTTTAGTAGCTCACAGAAATTAGAACATCTCGGGTAAGAAAGTGAACGCCGCTATTGTCCTTTATGATGTAACAAATAATTATGATTGCCACGATCCAGGCACCATCCTGAGGTGGCATCTACAGACAACTGTAACTAGGTCTTCCTTCTCAAAAGGTTCATAGTCCAGTGGGGGAGACAGAAAAGCAGATGGTGATACATAATAAATCTTAGAAAATGACACACAAAGAGACGATATAAAATCTACATGTATAGGCACAAGAAAAGGACACAGACAAGTATGAAAATGTGAAAGAAAGCCCTGTTGCCTCTTGCCTCAGGCAAGGGCAGCTTCAGATCATCCTATAAGGTCTCATGTAGCCAAGGCTAGTCTCAAACTCACTGTGTAGCAGAGAATGACTTTGATTTTCTGATTCATATGGTTCTCTTAATTACTGGGATTACAGGCATGTACCACCATAGCACACCCAGCTATCTCTTCAAGTTTAAGTGGTATGCTGGAATGCTCCAGGGTTCAGTCCTGTGGTCTGTTTTTTATTCCTAACCTATCTAGGTGATCTCATTTAACACTAGGGTATCTAGACTTGGAATGTCTTCAATGTGTGTAAGTCCATATGAACTCTAACCCTACCCTCTTTCCCAGAAACATTACACTCATATGATGTATCCAAAAATATAGATGATCAGTAGAGGCCCTAGTTCCCTACCACCATATATGAAAATGCATGTTCATAGTTCATGCACACACACACACACACACACACACACACACACACACACACAAAACCCCTATGACAGTATTTCCTTAACTCAATAATAGGCAACTCCATCCAGCAACTCCATTCATCCAACGCTTCCAGTTTCTCAAGCTGAAAACCCTGGTTTTAGATGTACTTCTCTCTCTTCCTTGGCCATCTGTAACCAAGATCCGATCCCATTTCCCCCCTAGCTCTGCCATTACCCAAATCCATACCTCTACTGGCCATCTTCTGGATAGCTGCTAACTGGCCTCCCTGCTTCCACGGTATCCTCCACAGAGTGAACTGTGAGTCCCTGACAATCTGATGGCTCCCTGTTTCACGCTGAATAAAACCCAGAGGCAGGACTATGATTTTAAAGTCCGCATATAATCTGCCTGTCCTCAAGCTTCTGTTTTGTTAAATTTTTTGTTGTTTGTTGGTTCTGAGGATGAAGCCAGAGTCTTGTGTTAACTGGGCAAACCTCTGATCTATATCCCCACCCTGACACTCTGACCTCACCGCCCTACCTCATCTGTCCAAAATCTCTTCACTCTGGATATGCAGATGCACACCTACATAGACATATCCCAAAACAGGGCAAGTAGCTTCCCAAAAGCCTTTGCTTTTGCCGTTCTAGATGCCTAGAGTGGTAATTCTCAATCTGTGGGTTTAGATCCCTTTGTGGGGGTAAACAACCCTTTCACGGGGTTACCTAAGGCCATCGGAAAACACAGATTACAATTACAAAACACATTACAATTTATAACAGTAGCAAAATTACAGTTATGAAGTAGAAACAAAAATAACTTTATGGTTGGGGGTCACCACAGTATGAGCAACTGTATTAAAGGGTCGCAGCATTAGGAAGGTTGAGAAACGCTGGCCTAGAATGTTCTTCCCTGAATATTGGTTTCCTTCGCATTCTACTCAAATGTTAACTTATCAGGAATGTCCTTGGCCACCCTGTATAAAAAGGCATGTCCTCATCTCAGTCTTTTTCCCTCTTTGCCTGACTTATTTTCTGTATAGCACTTACAGTGTGAGCTAGCGTCCATTGTGTATGTATCAACTATCTACGCAGCATGCTCCACACAGCTGGGGACGTGGGTCCTTTGTTCCAAGTTCTCCACAGGAACCAAAACAGAGATTGGCACAGTATTTTAAAATGCTTGTTGAATAAACAAATGAATAGACTTAAGAGAGGTCAAGACACTATGTTCCCTGAAGGCTGTGACCACATGGCCACTGATTTTAGCTGGAGATTGTTCCACTGGAAATGCCCTACTCCAGCCAAAGAGCTAATGGCACCCAGACATCCTGGTGAGAACTGGCAATGTATCTGGAAACATTTTCCTGCCCTGGTACCCGAAACTGTGCACCTGTGCCTGGATTATTACATGGAGATCAACCTCTCCTTTTTAAGAACTATCCAAGTTAAAATGGGTAGAAAGCAAGCCAGGTGTGATGGTATACACCTGTAATCCTAGCACTCAGGAGACAGGGTCTGGAGGATTGACACAACTTCAGGGCCAGCCTGGTCCACAAAGTGAGTTCCAGAACAGCCAGGGCTATATTGTGTGTGTGTGTGTGTGTGTGTGTGTGTGTGTGTGTGTGTGTGTGTGTGTGTGT
>CABHPQ010001262.1:35090-52161 GCA_902168405.1 Peromyscus aztecus
TGTGTGTGTGTGTGTGTGTGTGTGTGTGTGTGTGTGTGTGTGTGTGTTTTAAGTTGCAAGGATTCAGGAAATGAAGAGACCTATGGGAAAATGGAACTGGGAATGTTTGAGTCCAAAGTAACTGAATCTATAAAATCAAAACATTATCATCAAGGTGAAGGTGAATTTATTATGCCAAATCCAAAGTTCAAAAGTGGGGTGGGGGTGGAGATTAACGGCTGAGAGGTATTATGGTTGATTGGGAATTCAGGAGCCATGAGATAGCCCCACCTGGGGTTAAACCTATGCTCTGGTGCAGGGCTTTGAACTATATGTAAACCACTGTGAGCTACTCTGTGGATAGAAAATGAAGATAAAGGGCTGAACCTGAAGGCAAGAATGGGAGCGGACCACAGAGGAATGCCACTTACTGGCTTGCTCAGCTTGTTTTCTTATACAATCCAGAACACCTCTTACCTGGTACCGCCCAGAGTGGGCTGGACTCTCCCATGTCAATCAAGAAAATGCTGCACAGACCTGCCAGGCCACAGGCCAATCTCATGGAGGCAGTTTCTGGGTTGAGGTTCCCTCTCTGCAGGTGTGTCCAGTTGACAACCAAAATTAGCCATTGCACACGGGCTCAGTGTTTAAACCATGGTTTGAGTAGATTGTAGGAGCTGCAGAGCTGAGTATAAATATTGCAAGTTTCTCACTTATCTTCCAGCTCCTGTATTTTCTACTGTATCGGTGTAAGTTAAGGCCTTCCTCAATGAGTTCACTGTGTCCTCTGGGTTTTCTATGTATCAGTTTTCAAGATATGATTTAGTTTAAAAATCATTTGTTATAGGGGCTAGACAGATGACTCAGCCGTCAGGCGCACCGATTGCTCTTCCAGAGGCCCCAGGCTAGATTCCCAGAACCCACATGGTGGCTCACAATCATTTAACTCCAGTCCCAGGGGATCTCACACTCTCCCGGCCTCCTTAGGTACTGCAGGCAAGTAGTGAACAACCACAGGTTAAAACACCCGTACACTTAAAATAAAATGAAAACAAATAAAAATAGAAAATAATTTCCTATAAAATTTGTTTGCATATTAAACTGCACAAACATCCAACATCTCAAAAGGCCATGATTTGTGTGGTAACTTAATATGTCCAGAGCCCTGTTCATCAATGAAAATCTCTGGTATGATAATTAAATTCATTAATATGCATCTTGAGTATCTGGACCGTTACTTTTACACATTAACATTTTCTTTGTACTGTTAACCTCAGATGTCCTTAAATTCAGTCACCAGCTCTCTGGTTTTTTATCCTCCATAGAGCCACAGAGAACAAACTTGAGAAGTTTGTGTAAGCATATGTTGAAAAGAAAGTTGAACTTTTTTCCATTGAAAAAAAAAACTTCTGTATTCAGTTTGTGCCCTTCTGAATATGTGCTCTGGCTAGTTTTTTGAAACTTGATACAAGTTTGGGTGATCTGTGAAAGGGAACCTCCTTTGGCAAAGTGCCTCCATCAGATTTGCCTGTAGGCAAGTATGTAGGGGCATTTCTTTGGTTGTCATTGATGTGGAAGAGAGTCCAGCCCACTGTGAGTGAGGCCATCCCTGGGTGGGTGGTCCTGGGTTGTATAAGAGAGCAAGCTGAGCATCCCCCAGAGAGCAAGCCAGTAAGCAGCCTTCCGTATCATACAGTATTCTTCTCATATCAGCATATTTCAAATGTGCCTTTGATAAGTTTTATCAGTTAAAATAGTTTATGCTCAGAATACAGGTACAGTGATACGGAAGGACTTCTTAAGGAGTGTGGGGAAAGCAAATGACTCATGTAATAACCCCAGTAAATGCCACTGCCAATGTGGAGGGTCAGCATGTTCTAACAGGGGATATAAATATGACTGGCATTTCCTAATAGCCCAGACTATTTGCTGTGAAGAACAAAATGTAGTGACAACTGTGTGTCCCCACTTGGTTGTCTGGGAGGGCTTCCTTCTATTAAAATTCAGAAATGACTCAAGCACCTATTACCATACCCTAGTCGCCATTTCTTCACCGTCTTGAGCTGAATCTCTTTTCTAAGTGATTCATCCATTTATTTTAATGCTGCATTTAATTTTCATCTCTCCTCTCGGGGGCAGGAGGGAGATAAAAGAGAGCGGGAGGGAAAGTGAACAGGATGCACTCTAGACGTATCTGAAATTGTCAAAGAACAAGTCGAATCCATGGAAGAAGAAATAAAGAGAAACGTAATGAGAACGATTTTTCTAGATGAGGAACCTGAAAATGGGCATGACTGCCAGTTCAGTGATGTCCCCACAGCTCCTCAGGGGCTCTTCATAGACTTAAAGTATGTCTCAGGAAATCTTGGTCATTTAGGAGAGATGACAACTGAAAGCGAAGATGTCTAAGGAGTCGGGAACCACAGACTTTCTCAGCACACCTCTTAGGCTGCTGTGGGAATATTGGACAGGTGGATATCTGGTTCCGATTCTCTGGAGCAAATCGCTCCGTCTGCTGCTCGCTGTCCTTAACTGGGCATGAACGCAGTCCATCAGTGAGGCATGCCCCTGGAGGTTTTCTTCCTGCCTCTGACTTTGAAGGGCACATTGCTCTGCATTCCCAAGCGGGGGAAGGAGGGCAGACTTGGGAAGCTTGGGTCTTCAGTCACAGCATACCCAGTGACCAGAAACAGCTAAATCAAATTTACAACATATGTCTCTACAGCCTCAAATAACCAGTGGTCCCATGACCTTGTGTCTTTAAACAAATACCAAACAAGGAGATTCAATTATTCAGTCGGTCTAATAAGGAATCAGTTTAGGCTGAAACCCAGAGCTTGGTTTATGTAATCTTATACTATGGGCACACTGAAAGCTTCACGCAAGCTCATAGCTACAGTCAAGGATGATTCCCTACCCATCTTTATAGTTAAACTGGCATCTGGATAAAATCATAACTAAAAGGGAAAAAGTCTCATGGAGGGGGGGAAAAGAAGCCAGTCACAGCCTCAAGGAGAAAAAGCCAATCACATCCAAGAAACAATGTCCATCCACTCAGTAGCTCTTGAGCTCTTCTGAGGTTGTAGGTACCATGTGAGGCACTGGGAGTAGAAAATGGGATGGTCCTTGGTCTCTGGAGTTCAGAGTTCCGTGTTCACACTGAACACGGAACACAGAGTGATAAACACTTATGATGGAAAGGGTTGCAAGGTCCAGTGTGACCCTAAGCTGTCTAAATCTGAAGACAGCATGCCAGCAATTTGGGTCCCGATTTGACTGAGTCTTTCTTGGTAGACTAGACTCGGAAACGCAAGTCTCAAGCAAACTAAGATGGTTGGTCACAGTATTTGCAATGCAAACTGCCCCTTTCCTCCTAAAATAAAGTGACATGGCTCTCTGGGGGGCGGGGGAGGCGGGGGAGCCAAGTTCCTTCCAATAAGCTCCTGCAAACAGAATATTAGAATGAGGCCTCGGTAGTGGGTGAAAACAAACATGTCTTTCAAGTTCTGCCAGACATAAATAAAAGAGTCAGGCTCATGTCTTCGAAGTCATGCATGGCTTCTCTAGCCCTCCACTAGTCCTGAGCCGACTCTTTAACCTGTGAATGTGTTTGTCTGCCCACCAAGTCACTAGTATACTAGATAGTATATTAGGATAGAGTAAGTCCTGCTGTTACATCTTACTGGTTTATAAGAACAAGAGTGTATTTGCACTGAAGGTCAACTGGAACTGTGCTGGCCACCTCACGCTGGGATGCCATCATGCCACACATTGTCCCCTAGGTAAGAGAGAAAGAAGAACGTTCTTCCTCCTGTGGTAATGATTTTGTCACTGTCCACCAGCACATCTGAAGTCAAGGACCAGTACTAGCATTTTTGCTATCACAGCAGCATAACCTGGCCTATGCTGACTGATGGGGAAACCTCCTGAGACAGAAGTAGAATTTGGAGGACATGAGTGACAGGCGAAGGGTGCTTACTGCTCCCACAGTGACTGAGACGAAGATATAAAAACACAACCCTGGACACCCATCCCTCTCCTTAGCTTAATAAACCACCTTAATTAAAAATCAAAGTCACAAAGGCAATGAAGGTTAAGATCCAGGTTCTTCAGAGAAGTCAGTGTTCCTGATTCAACCTTTGTACAAACAAGGGAGATTTTCACAGAGAAATACTTCCTGCAAGCAGACTGGAGCTCTGGTCCCACCCAGATACCCAATCGGGGACAGAAAGTGAGGTTGGCATGAGACGGCCTCCCTGCTACCGAGAAAACAAGCCTATGTTGCAACACTCGTGGTTTTTCAGGGCCCCTTTTAAAGGCACTGGATCATTTGGAACATATTTCCCTTGAGTTTTATAACATTTTGACTCAATCCCCTCATCCATTTCATCATAGGCTTCCTGTTCGTGCTAAAGATAGTCATAAACAAACTCTGTGGTCGGTATCTCAAAAAGGAAACATATGCAAAGTCCGACGACAGTGACTTCTTTTCCTGAGAGGAGAACTCCATTTCCTGTAACGAACTGTCCAATTGCAAAGCACCCTGTGACAGCCGAACATGGCGCATTTGAAGAACAAATACCCTCTCTTTGAGAAATCACTTTGAAGAATTGGGTGGGTGGATGAATCTGAAACCTGACTGCAGACTAGTAATGACAAGATGAATTTCTAGTAGGTATCACTGAGCAAGTGTTTCAATACGGCTGCATTTTTTTTAATTACTAAAGTCATCATCGAGCTGTGGTGAGCATGTGCACCACATATTTCTTGTATAATTGAAACATCAAAAAGTTCTGACCACTTAATTAAGCAAGATAAAATTTTTCTTTTAGTCTGATGGGTAAATGGGACCTTTTCAAAAAGTCTATAAAAGTTAAATTAGGAGACTGTCATCGTGGTCCTGCTTGAAGATGAGTGTCCTACATGGGTTTTATAGTGAATGAGACCTTCCTCTTACCAACACAGCAATTGCTCAGCAGTTCTCATACATCTTAAAGGGTGTCCTCTACAGCTCAATTTGGATACTCTTGCTCCTTATGACCTGGGGAATGAAATTTCAGCAGAAACTCCTGAGGCTCCTGGACAGGAAATTGTCCAACGATGAAACTCCAGGGAGGAAGCAAAGGAGCAGATCACACCTGAAGTTATGCGTGTGGGATGGTGGGGGCTGGAAATAAGCATGGAGGGAAAGCTCCTGGGGATACGAGAGTCTCCAGATCAGCGCTATGATCAGGAAATTATTACCTTTCCCTGATGGAACACCTTAGAGGTTCATTAACACACTCTTCTGTTGGAGGACAGAGGTCTTTACAGAATCCTGCAGTCGCGGTTGAGAATTTTATAGCCAGTGTTCCCAGCTGCAGCGGAAGTGTAGAGGACTAAAGAGCACACACCTGTCTCTTCAAGCCTGTGTAGTCCCCAAAGCAACTAGGAAGGAACTTTTATTTCCCAATCCGGGAGCCGCAGGTTCCTATGGTTTCATAGGAGGGCTTGAAGGAACCGGAAACTATGCTCAAACTTCTAAAAACTGAACCATTGGTTGCTTTGACGAGCATTTGGTCAAAGGTGCATGAGATTCAGGCTTCTGGCAATTGACTAGCCCATGACTAAAAGAGTTCAACATCTCAAAATCATATGACTAATTTCAGAAATAATTATGGCAAATGTTGTGAAAGAAAAACATAACACAGTAGAAAAGCATCTACTAGTGGTCTCCACCTGGTCTTCCAAGTTGATCTATAGATTCGGTAAAACTTCAATATTCAGTGATCCACTTTCTTTTCTCCTCTTATCCCTGCCAATGCTAAGGATCAAATACAGGGCCAGTCTAAACACTGAACTACACCCCCACATCCCCAGACACCTCCACTTCACAGCTTTGGTCTTTTAGACAGCATCTCACTCTACAGCCCTGACTGGCCTTGAACCCACTATGTAAACCAGGTTGGCCTTGAACTTGTACCAACCCTTCTTCCTTCATTTTCTGGGGGCTGATCTATCATAGGTGTACACCACCATGCTCAGTGTCAGCAGCATTTTGAATAGAGAAATTAACAAGCCAGTTCTGAAATTATGCGAGAGATCTGGGGAGATGGCTCCTCTGAGGGCCTGAGTTTGGATCCTCAGCATCCATATAAAAAGCCAGGCATTGTGTGCCATGCACCCATAATCCCAGAGATGGTGGGGTGGAGCCAGAAGGATCCCTGAAACTCTAGCTCAAAAAGTAAGGGAAAGAGGGATAGGGGAAGACACCAGATGTTGGCCTCTGGCCTACACCTACACACATACACACACACACACACCCCAAACAAACACACACATCGTGCACACACCTGAGCAAACACAAGAACAAATACACATATGCACATGCAATTAATTAATATTAATTCATTTATTAAGATATGTAAGAAATAAAAAGACCAGAATTATTCAAAACACCATTGAACAAGGTGAGAAATTCTCTCCCACCAGATTTCAAGGCAGAGTGGCATCAACATAGGATGGTAAATTAGCCAAAGAACAGAAACCGACTGACGGTCATTCTGTTAGGATTGCAGAGCAGGGAAGAAAGTACAGCCCTGCCAGCAACTTGGTGGAGTCGGTTCTCTCCCTCCGCCTTTATATGGGACCCAGGAATCGATCTCAGAATGCCAGGTTTGCACAGTAAAGCGTCTTTACCCACTGTGTCACTCTCCAGCCCAGGAAAGGGAGTGACAGTTAGTAACACTGGGTATTAGGTATGAAAGCCTTAATGAAAAGGACCACAGTATTAACACTTTAGTAATCTATCATGTTTATATTTCCAGGTTTAAAAAAAAAAACAGAAAAAATGGACTAGCAGACAGAGAAGTGGTTTGTTGATTTATGAATTAGGGTTTGTTAGGTTTTATAATGTTAAGACTCCACATTATGTGTAAATTACTTCTTCACCAAATTCATGTGTCGACACCTTAATCCCTATATGAGACTATGTGGCTCAAAGTTTCTTTTTCTTTTTTTTTTTTTTTTTCTTTTTCTTTTTTTTTTTTTTTTTTTGGTTTTTCGAGACAGGGTTTCTCTGTGTAGCTTTGTGCCTTTCCTGGAACTCACTCTTTAGCCCAGGCTGGATTTGAACTCACAGAGATCCGCCTGCCTCTGCCTCCCCAAGTGCTGGGATTAAAGACATGTGCCACCAACGCCCGGCTCAAAGTTTCTTAAATAAACTCAAAACCACCACTCATGAAAGAGGAAAAGATATAATAGATTTTATTTCATGAAAACTTAGAATTTCTGTACATCAAATGACATCATGGAAAAGCAAGAGCTGGGCATACATCTTTAAGCCCACCACTTGGCAGGCAGAGGGAGGCAGAGCTGAGGTCAGCCTGGTCTACATAGTGAGTTCTCCAGGGATATGTAGAGAGATTCTATCTAAAAAAGAAAAGAAAAGGAGAAGGAGAGAGAGAAAGAGAGAGAGAGATGAAAAGCCAAACCGTGAACTGGGAGAAGGACTTGTAATTCTCACACAGGCAATCAACCATATCTAGAAAAGACTCCTGTAACATGAAAGAGATAGATAATTCATTTCCCAAAAGGTGGGAAATGAGCCTCGGGTAACAACCCAAATGGCCAAAAGGCATTCGAGAAAACATCTTTATGTCAACTGAAAAATGCAAAATGAATCCCCAATGAAATAAAACGACCCACCCAACAGAATTGCCAAAATTCACAAGACCGATACGTCAAGCGTTGATGAGGACATGATGAGGAGCTGCTGACAGTCTCCCGGGCCCCTCTCTGGTAGGAACACAGACAGACTCTTCGGTATTGTCTACTGAAGTTTAACACCCTGTCAAGTTTCCATTCCCAGGTACACAGCCAACGGAAATCCACACTCACCACAAAAGACCATGCATGAGACCGCAGCCCCATGACTTAAACATACAACAATAAGTTAGACAGTAACAAACAACTATAAACAGAACCCGTCTGCATCTCACTGTGGTGTTCAGGGAAAGAAAGCCAGAAAGGGGGGAAGGGGGGGCAGTGAGATGCAAGGTAGAAGGGGAGAACATCGCCACAAAGTTGACTTCTGACTCCCACACACTGGTGGTGGGATGCATTTACACACACACATACGCGCACACACAAACACACACAACGATGCTTCACTTTTAAATTGTAAAGTTGGAAGCAAACCACAAAAATCCAAAACCTGGCAAAAGTCACCTACAGCATTAACATCCACTGGCCCTTGAGAAAACGGGAGAGGTTGGTTGTTAGCGGGACAAGGGAGCTTTAAGGGTCTCGGCGACAACTAGGACAGAGGTAAAAATCACCGTAGGGTTATCTGTGTACAACCAAAAGATAACAGATGAAGGAAGGCCACAAGTACTCGCACACCAGCAACACACCAGGGAAAACCAAAACCAAAACACATCTGTTGGGCAACACCAATAACTGAGAACGTATACGCAACTTGGTAAGTAGTATGCGTCTGACACTGGGCCGAGTGTGCTAAACACATCACTTTATCTCATATTTGATTTGTAGGTTACCTAAGAGTTTTACCCACATTTTGCAAACAAAGAAGCTAAATCTTAGAGGTGTGTTACAACTTTCCTGAGAGCACCCAGAGAAACTTGGTAGAGATGATAATACACCTCCAAGCCAACGACGACGATGAGCCTCAGGCTCGCGATCTCATGGATTAAGCTTTCCGCAGAGACATCGAGTGAGTTTTCATGGATCTGGATGCTCTTCCCTCACCTCTCAGGCGTGTTTCAGAAAATTTTATGATCGTGACTCACACGTTTCTAAGCTTGTCTCTGGTATTTTATCATTTTTGGTGCTATCGCGAGTAAGAGTCTGGCCTCCCACTCCATTTACTAACCAGTGACCGTGGGTGACTAGACGACCCAGTGATGTGTCTACGACTTGGCACTGACTCCTGAGCTGAGCTGTCTCATTAGCTTTCTAGTGGATTCCCTTGGTTGTTGCAGTCAAGGTGTGGCGCGGAAATGCTGACAGCTTCTATCTCCCCCCCTCTCCATTCCTTTGCCAATACTGGTGCATTTTATTTATGGCATGGGGGAAGGTCCATAATGTGGGCTTGTGTGTGTGTGTGTGTGTGTGTGTGTGTGTGTGTGTGTCTTTAGTCCATTCCCAGCAGAGGGAACTCTGTGTTGTGAACACAAGGCTACGAAACCTCTTGACAGATTCCAGAAAGCAGGAGCTGTCTGACACTGCTGTAAAGCAGAGCACAAATGAGGGAGTCCAAAGATGATGAGGACATGAAAGGGAAGCTGGGCCCCCCAGAAGAATGACAGGCCATTAAAAGACTTCAAGCAGGGATGCGCTTACAGAATTTCCATATCAGATAAAACCCCAGTGTCAGCCTTGGGAAGGACTGTTGGAGGGACGTAAATAACAAAGGGAAAAAAAAAATGTTTGGAACTTCCTAAGCCATCTATGGAATAAGAAAAAAAGGACGTGAATCCGCAAAGAAGGAATCCCCCACCATCACCACCCCCCCCCCCCCCCCAACCCCCCCCCCCCATTCCTTCAGCTTCCTTCTGGATGTGCTTTGGGGCCAGTCACTTGGTCTCTCTGACTTTCAATTCCTCTCATCTGTAACATTAGAATAAAACCACCAACTGAGCACAACTGTGAGGCTTAGTAAGCGAATGTGTGTACTGCGCATGCAAGGAAAACAAAACAAAAAACGGTCACTCTGGGACTGGAAGGCAGCTCAGTGGTAGAGCGCTTGCCTAGTGTGCACGAGGCCTTCAGGTTCCATCCCCAGCTCTGGGACAGGACAAATCGTTCTTTATGAGCTTGACATGGGCAGTAAACATGAACAGGAAGTGGAGGCCACAGATTCCCGGAATGCATAGACATCGAACTTCTCTGAATGACGAGAGAGAAGACAAATCTTGGCATTTCACACTTCCAAGGCATTCCCCAAGCTCCCTGATCCTCTGCTTTCTACTTCCTCTTCCTGCTCATCCCTCACCAATACACCCGCCTCTAAGACAGGTGTGGATGTTCAATATGCAACACAGCGTAACTAAACTACATGCTTTAAACAGTTTTATAACAGCTCAATAATAAGAAGGGGGTGGAGCTCAATTCTAAAGATGACCCAAGGACTTGAATAGGTAAGCTTCTACAGGTGATGTGGAAATGATCTACAAGCCCATCATTGGTGCTAGAAAAATAAGTCAAAGCTCCAATAGGGTCCCACTTCACACACACTAGGATGCTGCCATTAAAGAGAGAAAATAAAAAGCCCTAGCAAGATGTGGAGAAATTGCAGCCCTCCCCCCACATTGCGGATAAGAGTGTCAAGTTTGACGTTTACAACAGAAAATAGTTTAATATTTCTCAAAACTCATAATATTACCTTATGACTTAGCAATTCTGGATTTACTCCCAGAAGAGTTAAAAAAAAATGTACATGCACACATGTTAAAAAGCACATAGCTAAAAAGGTTGAAATTGTTCAAATGTCCACCAGGATGGCTACATCAACACACTGTGCTGAACAATATGGAAGAGAATGGAGTCCTAATGTTTGGTATGGCATGAAGGACCTCAAAAGTATCACGCTAAGTCAAAGAAGCCGGGCACAGCAGGCTACAATAGTGTACAATCCCATTTACATAATTCCATTTCAATATCCTTCATAACTAATTCCATAAAAACAGAACATATTTGTCCTTACAAGAGGCCAAGGGAAGGGGGACTGGGAAACAATTTGGTAAGTATTCAGTTTCCTTTTGGAGTAAGGGACATGCTGAACTAATTATCTAATTAGTGATCACTGCACATGTGCTCAATGCGACTGAAATGTTCAGTTTTTTTTTTTTAATAGCTAATTTCATGTTACTTCAATTGATCAAAATCAGGCTCTTCCCAGAAAGTAGATGTGATTGACCTGCTAGAGTTCACAGACACCCGCTTTGAGTCACCGATGAATAAAAAATGGCTGGCAGTCAACCGCTATCTATGATTATGGTTAGAACTTTTAATACCAACTCAACAGTAGTCCCAACGAAGAGAGTACAGTCTCCCACTGGTGAACATCAGTGATGCCCTTAACCAGGTAAATCATACTGGAGTCAGGATTTCCTTCATCTGTCTTCCGACAGTCCCGTACCCTCCTAACCCTGCGCGTGCTCCAGAAGACTTCTCAAAGCAGTTTTCTTCTTCTGAGTGGCTTCCTTTCCTTAGGCTGAGGTATCTCTCTAAAAGTCCTCCGGAGGAGAGGCCAGCAAGATGGCTCAGTGGCTAAAGGTAGTTGATGCCAAGTCTAACCACCCCGTTTCAGTCCATCCCCAGGATCCACGTGGTGGAAAGAGCAAACTGACCCCTTTTAAATTGTCCTCTGACCTCCACTTACATGCCACGGCACACGTGTACACACACATAAATAACAACAAAACTAATGTTTTTAAGAAGTTAAGTCTTCCCAGATGGTCCCGTGAAAAATATCACCCTTCTATGTTTTTAGCTATGAACTCCACACGGTCGGGAATTACGCCTCTTTTGTTCACCCCTGCACTTGGCACATCATATGCTAAAGAAACTCGGGACTTTAGCTCCCAGCAGACCAGATTTCTCTTTCTTCTGTTTTGATTACTGAGGAGTACAGCAGCATTTGCATAAAGTGCCAGATAGGTAAATTATCTTAATTTTAACTGCATAATTACCCTGTGAGTAGAGGAAAGAAGATTGCCTGGGAATGAGCTAATGTGTCTCTTTCCATTGCCATCCTCCTTCCCAGACAACCTCTCACCTCCTATATCCACAGAGCACAGAGCACACATCTCAGGCTCTTCCACCTGCCGCTCCTCTGTGACTGCCTGGAGGGGAAAATTCTAGATAGTTCTATAATCATGCACCATAGGTTGAAAGGCAAAATAACATTGTCGTTTACTTCTTTCAGCTCAGAATCCAAAACTGCTTAGTTACATGAAGAGAAGGCAAGAGTCCAAATCCCACCCTAAGAGCTATCATCCTGCCGTGGATAAGACACAGCTCTTTGGGCCTCTCTGCTGGTTAGTTTTATACCAACTTGGTCAAGCTAGAGTCACTGGAGAGGAGGCAAGCCGGTGGGCCATTTTCTTAATTAGTGGTTGACACGGGAGGGCTCAGCCCATTGTGGGTGGAGCCACCCCTGAGCAGGTGATCCTGAGATCTATAACAAAGCAGGCTGAGCAAGCCATGAGGAGTAAGCCCGTAAGCAGCATACCTCCAAAGCCTCTGCATCAGCTCCTGCCTCCAGGTGCCAGCCCTGCTTGATTTCCTGTCCTGACCTCCTTCAGTGATGAACAGTGATGTGGAAGCATAACCCAAATAAACCCTTTCCTCCCCAAGTTGCTTTGGTCATAATGTTTCAGCACAGCAATAGTAACCCTCACTAAGACAGCCTCCTAGGCAGATGCAGAGATCCACGGCCAGGTGCCAGGCTAAGCTCCGGGAATCCAATCAATGAGAGAGAGGAGGTGGGAGACGTCGAGATCATGGTGGGAAGACGTGCAGAGATGACCGGCCACACTAGTGGAAGCCCATGAACTGTAGACTAATGGCTGTGGAGCCCCCATGGGACTGGACTAGGCCCTCTGGATATGGGAGATGGTTGTTTGGCTTGAACTGTTTGGGGGGCACCCAGGCAGGGGGATCGGGATCCGTCCCTGGTGCATGGGCAGGCTTTTGGGAGCCCGGTGCCTGGGGTGTGATTGGTGCAGTGGGGAGGGGCTTGGACCTGCCTAGGCTCAATGTGCCGGGCTCTGCTGACTCCCCATGGGAGACCTTGATTTAGGGGATGTGGGGATGTGGGGTGGCTTGGGAAAGAGGGCTGGGGGATGGTAAGAGGGAGGAGGGGGGATCTGTGGGTGGTATGTAGAGTGAATAGAAAATTTCTTAATAAAGAAAAATGAAAGAAAAAAAAAGACAGCCTCCTAAATTATTGATTAGATTTGACAGCGTGTGACAGTAACCCCACATGACAGCAGGTGAACCGTATGGAGATTTGTACCTTGACGTTACAGAAGTGTGCAGGTTCATGACTGGGACTTGTATGGCGCGATCACAAAGCCACCAACCTCCTTTCTACTTTTCTCCATCATCCCTGGGGTGGGTCCTTTCTTCGCAACCCATGCATGATGGCTCCAGAAGCTCCATCCACCTCACCGAGATCCCAGGTCCTAGGCCAATGGAAAATCCTGGGGTGCGGCTTTCTGACCCCTTCTGGTGGCAAACAGCGTGTACTAAATACCACCCTCTCTTTGGTTGTCTTCTGGTTTTGTGTTGCTCGTTACACGGTACTGAGAGCTTATCCCACAGTTAAATCAGGATGTGCAAGCCTCCCGGCTTTTACTTCATCTTTTCTATGAAATTGGTACACTGGTACAGAGAGGGCAGAGTCTTTCTCTTCCCTCCATTTGGTCGAAGTATAAACAAATCCAACTTTAAGGAGAAGGAGGGAGAGGGGGGCAGCGAGAGGGGCGGGGCAGTGAGAGGGGCGTGGCGGGGAGGGGCGTGGCAGAAGAAGGGGCGGGGAGAAGAAGGACGGGGCGGGGAGACGGGGGCGAGGAGAGGGAAAGGAGAATTAAACACTCCAGCTTCAGTTTTTCCTCAGTTAAAGTAATTCCATGTTACCCAGTCTGACTTCCCACGGAATGTTGCCAGTACTAGAAACGGAGGTGGGATCATCTGACTGTTCTACGTAAGCCAACACCCCAATCTAGCCTTAAGACTCAAGAAAGCTTCTACAGGTGGTAATTACAGACAAGAGAGATCCGGAAAGGGAAAGACATTTTGACACCACCAAGACTCACCGTGTGTAGGCGCCGGTTGTCTAGTCAAAGTCAGTTCGAGGGAAGAACACTAATTTGCCACTTACCGTGGGAACTGCAGCAAGGTTGACGGCATCTCCGAACATCAATGTATTAATCTTCATTTTCAACCAATTACCATTTACTTAGTGTGTATGTGGGGGTGTGGGCACACATGTACCATGGCACAGATGTCAGAGGACAACTTGTGGGAGTTGGTTCTCTCCTTCTACCGTGTGGGTGCCGGGCATCTAACGCAAGTCTTCAGATGGTAGTGGGTGCCTTTACCTATTGAGACATCTCACTGGCCAGTTTGTTTGTTTGTTTGTTTGTTTGTTTGTTTGTTTGTTTGTTTTGAGACAGGGTTTCTCTGTGTAGCCCTGGCTGTCCTGGAACTCACTCTGTAGACCAGGCTAGCCTCGAGCTCAGAGATCCCCTGCCTCTGCCTTCCCAGTACTAGGCATAAAGGTGTGTACCACCCTCTCCAGCATAGTTTATCATTCTGAAAAGGCAGAAAAGACAATTATATCAAAGGGTTATGGAGCACATTAAACTGTGGATGTATACTTCAAGACTGTGGCTCACACCTGTCATCCAGCACTTGAAAGACTGAAGCAGAGGATCAAGAGCTTGAGGCTAGCCTGGGCTACATGGGATCAAGAGAGCTTGAGGCCAGCCTAGGCTCCATGGGATCAAGAGCTTGAGGCTAGCCTGGGCTACATGAGATCAAGAACTTGAGGCCAGTATGAGCTATAAAGGATCAAGAGCTTGAGGCCAGCCTGAGCTATAAAGGATCAAGAGCTTGAGGCCAACCTAGGCTACATGGGATCAAGAGAGCTTGAGGCCAGCCTGTGCTATATGGTTAGACTCTGGGAAGAGAATAGAGAATGAACATGCTTTTCCTGCTCACTCAATGACAAAACTGTCTCAAGAACAAAGCCAAGCCACGGAATATATAATAACCCTCCAAATACTTTTCAAAACTCTGGGTTATTAAGTGAAACGAGTTAATAAATGAACCTCATTAATTTGACTCATATTTAACAAATGTTACCAAGTTCTGTTGTTTTTCTTATCTATAGTTTTTTTTACCACAAACATCCCCTGTGATTCAATAGCATACATGGGTCCTCATGGAAAAGTAAACCAGCTCCAATGATACGCATCGAGGAATATGTTTTCCAAGCACTGTCTGGGTCCTAGGGGGCCTCGAAATTATTTCCACAGTGAAACAAATTTTAATACATTTGACAAATTTTCAGAGAAGGTCTACTATGTGGAAGACACTAGGACGATTCGAAGACAAACAGGCTCTATTCTGATCTCAAAGGGCGATCCCCTGCTTACCAGGCTAGCACAGCCAATCCCTTCCCCATCCGGCCTGTTCTGTGGCTCTCGAATAGATCAGACAAAATACTATGGGAAGAGTACAAGTTGTTTTTTTAAATTCCATAGACAAATTGCTTGCTCTAAAAGATAACAAAACAAAAATAAAGGTTTTTCTGCATCTCCTCTTATGGCTGCCTGTTGTTCGAATTCAGCAGGAAATGACTCAATTACCCTTTTCTAAATAGACGCCATAACTACTTACATAGAAGACCAAGGCACAGAGGCTCTGGCAAGATTGTTTACAAAATGAGGTACTTCATATTTTATACCAAGCATGATGACATTTAAGCAACTCCAGGGAAATACATTTCTTTTTGCACCATACTAGACAGCCTGCGTTAAGAATTTTTATGTCGTGCACTAGGTAAATTCCATGCAAAATTATTTCCCCCGCGAAACAGAATGTTCATGGTGCCCTTGTCCGCTGTTTTATTTTTCATCTCAAAAGGCTAATCTAAAATTTGACCTTATAAACAATACCAGCATACAATGAGCCAAACACTTGTGAGTGAGTGCTCCTCTCTGATATCCCAAGTCCCCAGGGAAGAAGGAAGCTACATCACTTCCTTTCATCTCTAGGGAGCTATTTATAGCACAGCATGCTAATGAAAACCCTAGTGACCCGGGAAAGTTACTGTGCCTTTCAAAGCGGATAATAATTCAGGATCAACTTCAAGATGCGCACATGTGTTTTCAGACACATTCACTCAGCTCACGACTGTGTCTCATTCAGTATGAAAGAATTCCATGCTCTATATTTATTCTGGTCTTCACATTACCGGACACTGCCGAGTAACTGAAGTTCTAAGAATACCTTCAGGGAAGTTCTGGACCAAATGTAGATCATTGCAGTCTAAAAAGTAAAAAAATGAAAAGGCACAGAATTCTTCTTGAAAACTTAATGAGATTCAAAGGTTATATAAGAAAGTGAAACCAATAAAATTGGGGGTGGGGGATCTGAAATTAGTTTAAATGTCAGCTTTGTGTACCTGATTTAAATGATGATGTAGCTGTCTTTATCATAAATCTGTATCACAGTTGCAAGGCTTTGTGGGGTTTTGTTTTAGGGATCTAGTTGATCTTCCCACCCACCCCTCCAGGTGACTCTGACCCCTGGGCCGGGTGGATGAGACCTTTCCTGAAATCCTTCTCCGAGAACAGTCAGTAGGCCATGTGGTGGTGGCACATGCCTTTAATGCCAGCACTCGGAAGACAGAGGGAGGCAATCTCCAAGTTTGAGGCTAGCCTGGTCTACAGAGCAAGTTCCAGGATAGCCAGGGCTACACAGATACTCTCTCTCGAAAAACCAAAAAACAGTCAAGTGGATGCAGCCAGAATTCTGAAGTCAGGCAAAGCTGATTATGATTATACAGATACAGAAACTGAGTCCGGACAAAGTGAAAAACGTGTCTTCAGGTAACAGGGAAGAAGTCACTCAGTGGACTTCTCCGCTTTACGGTTGCATCAACTAAATATTAAGAAGGAGATGAGCAATTACCTCTGACTCTAGGTAGTCGATGCACAGTCCAAGAGTAATCGTGATGAGGTGTTGAGAGACATCCTGTGAGACACGAATGCTGCTCGTGACCTACTCATGTAAAGAAGTGGAGGATTAAGACAACTATCAAGGCATGGTGGATGGTGCACGCCTGCACCCCCTCGCTCCAGTTGCTGAGGCAGGAGAATGGTAGATTTCAGGTCAGCCCCGGGGCTACATGGCAAGTTCCAGGACAGCCTGATTTGTATAGCAGGACCCTTTTTCTAAACCAAGAAAAGGTAAATAATGAATAAATAATTTACACATGCCCAAAGTCACAAAACTAAGAGAGAGAGCCAGCCTCTGTAACCTGATTGTCTTGACCCCTGAGTCTACTTGCTTAAAA
>CABHPQ010001263.1:0-12647 GCA_902168405.1 Peromyscus aztecus
GGATGTTCAGGTCTTGCTGATGTAAATTCTGATGGCACCATATTGATTTTTATGTTTTTGACTATATTTTTGCACTGGCGTCTACCCATCTCTTTCTCCACTTGGTGAAAGCTCTGTCTGTGTCTGAGGGAGCCTATCGTGGTCCAGTGGGAGCTCTTGGTCTAATCGGTGTTGATGGACTCCTTATCTCAGAGAGCAGCTCTTAATCCAATTGGTGCTTGTGGGCTCTGTGTCAGGGAGTAGCTCTTAGCCCAGTCTGGCACTGGCATGTTCTGTCTCAGGGAACACTTGCAGTCTCAGAGGGTGGGTGGGATTTGAGCAAGATGGGGCTTGTGGGTTACAGAGTATGATGGGGGATGCTGGTAGTTTGACCTGTCTGCAGGAGGACTGCCTGCCAACTGGCCTGTAACTGGGACTGCAATGGGTGGTGGTGTGGGGGCACAGAATTGTGACCCTGGGCCAAAGCCTAGGGGCTGGGGTGTTCAGGTGTGAGGATAAAGACTCACCTCTTAGTCCAATTAGGTGCTGGTGGGCTCTGCCTCAGGGAACAGTTGCAGTCTCAGAGTGTGGGTGGGATTTCTCATTAATTCTTTTTAGCATTTTGGATCTAATTTTAGGGCCAGGGCATATTCTTTTACTATATTTGAATTGAGGGACAAAGTGTGTTTCTTTTTCTCTGGTATCGTGGTCAGGGTATGCTTCTTAGATTCTGTGTTGAGGGCTAAAGTGTTTCTTTCACTGGCATGTGTCCCAGAGCCAGTGTGTGTTTCTCTCACTAGCTTTGATTTCTGGGTCAAAATGGGTTTCTTTGATTGGCCCCATTTCCTTTCATGGCTCCCCACAGGAAACTACAAAGCTGCCATCTCATCATTTTTCCCACTGTCCTCTTGCTTCCTACAGAAAATTTCCAAAGTGCACCTTTCTTTGGGAGAGAATGTGCTCTGCAGCCCTCTGCACCTGTGCTGAGGAGTGCCACGCCCTTTGCAGGAAGTGTGTGCAACTTCTTCAGGGTCTCCACCCCAGCTGTGAGTTCAGCATGGCTCCTGCCATCAGACTCCACCACTTGTTGCCAGGAGCTCATGGACAGCACTTACCCTTACCTACCAGCTGGCATGCCCATGGTGACTGCGTTGACTGACCAGGGACAGAAGTCTACATTGGCACTCTCCTATCCAGGTGTTCTCCAGTGGGATCCCACAGGAAGCACTGACCGGAGGGAAGCTGTGTGGTGATATTTTATTTGTGCTGAAATGTGATATTTTATTTATGTGTTAATAAATAAAGTTTGCCTGGAGATCAGAGGTCATAGACAGCCATAAACAGAAGTCAGGCAGTGGTCGCACATGCCCTTAATCTGATCACAAGCAGACAGCCTGTGTGTTCAAGGACACAGCCAAGCATGGTGGCACATGCCTTTAATCCCACTACCAACAATAGAGACCTGGAGGTCTGTATAGAGAGGCAGTGATGAGGAAGTGAGGTGGCTGGATTAAGAGCTGATGAAAAGGCAAAACAGCAAGGCAATAAAGGTAAGGGTTACACAGGAAAAGGATCTCTTGAGAAGCTACGGCGACACAGTGAGCTAAGGTTAGTTGGTGGCTGTCACTCTGATCTCTATGGCTTTTACCCCTGTATTTGGCTCTGTGTTTCTTATTTAATAAGACTGTTTAGAAATTTGTCTACATTTGGTACCCTACGTGGGGCCATGTTGAGTCTCATGACCATGATGACATGTGGGTAGGAGAAGCAATTACAAAAGTTTTGAGGAAACAAGTCATATGTTTGGGTGTGGAAAAGGTAATTTGAAAAGGGAATGTAAACAGGGCATTCCTAGAAAGAACAATGGCAACAGAATACCCCTCCCTTCTGTATTATGCAGAAGGTGTGGTAAGGATAAACATTGGACCAATGAATGCAGATCAACAAAGGGACAGATAAGGTAATCCTTTGACTCTGTCCTCAGGAAACTCCCAGAGGGGCCTCGTGCAGTCCCCCACAGAAAATTCACTTCAGACCTTTCCTGCCATCATAGAAGAAACCCTTCTCAGAGCAATTAAATAACCAAAAGCCTATTGGAATAAACCAAGCTGCTCGGGGTGATAGAACAGCAGAGGCAGAGAGAATAGAAAATTCAGGAGAAACCACAAAGCAATTTTTTGGCAAGATTTTATAAATGAACAAACACCAAAATTTAAAATACGAAAAAATGTCATTTTTGGATGGTTTGGTAGACACAGGTGCAGATGTGACAATAATTGCACCAGAATTTTGGCATCCAAATTGGCCGCTTCAGGAGGTAAATGTTCAGCTGTTAGGGATTGGAACATTATCTCAAGTGAAACAAAGCACAAGATTGCTTGAATGTATATGTCCAGAAGGACAGAGAGGAAAATTAAAACCATATGTGGCTAATATAGCTATGAACTTTTGGGGCCGTGATCTATTACAACAATGAAATACTCAGACTAACATTCCTCCAAAAACAGGACAGGGAATGTGCACCAGGAACAACTGAGTAGTTACTAAGTGTCTGTAAACCGAGGTGGTACCATTGCTACTCAAGCACAGCTCATAGGATGCCTGGCCCACTACTCAAGGAACCTGAAAGTTCAGTGTTGAGGTGCACTGAAAGGAAGGGATCATCTCACTTACCAGGCACTGACTCCTTCCTTGACTATTTTTCAGTGGTGGAAATGAAGACAGCCTGAAGATTGACACCTTTGGGCCTGACACTCTGTCTGCTGCAGAGTCCTCACCTCTGCAATGTCTGCACCCAGGATACCCAGATGAAGACACCACCTATTGATGGGGATAGGTCATTAACTGCCCTCATTCATAGTCCTTCAGAATTCCTTCCTTGCCTCCAGCTCCAAGCCTGGAACAAACAGAGAATAACAAGGTGGAACAGATGACTGCTGAGCAATCAAAGCTGCTGAATGCCTATGAGGGCAATACAGAAAACCAAGGCTCATCCCTCCCTTTAGCACATCCCAATATGCAGCAGCCCCTTAACTACATTGGTGCTGGAAGACTAAGGCAGAACCAAGCTTCTGATAATGCCATCTTTGGAAACAATAGCCTTGGTCTAGAAGAGACTGGGTCTTTGCAGAGTGTCATGGTTTCAAGCATCGACTTGGAAGACATGACTACAGTGCTGTCAGATATTCAACTTCCCCAAATCTTAAACTCCCTCACTGACCTAGACCACTGGGAAAATACCACAGCAATCCATTCCAAGGACTCCACAGTCGTCAAGAGTGATTAGGTTCAGGAAATCTCCAGCATCATAGGTTTCATTGAACAGGTGAGCAAGAAAGACCAGAAATTATGTCATCTGCTTCATGGAGCTCTTCAGGCCCAAATCCTGTACCAGGACCTCTTGGAGGTTAGAGAGGCTGTGGCCAATGCTGGGGCAACTGAAGCAGTTATTGACAACATGAACAACAAACACTTGCAGGGCAAAGCTCAGGAAACCATACCCAGCCAGCCCAGGGTAGCTAGGGTACAGGGGTAAGACAGGACTAAGAAGACTAGGGAAAACAATTTAAACAAAATACACCAGCTGAAGCCATCAAGTCACAGAGTCAAGACACAAGAGAAGCCCACCATTCCCAAGACCAAGAGGAAGACAAATATACATGACCTCAACCATGACAGCTTTAAAACACCTTGAACTACCCTCTGAAAGCAGATGCTCCATGCAGGTCCTTTACACACTGGAAAAGAAGAGTGAGAAAAAAAAACTGGCAACTCATCCACCCAGGCTCTGCTAAATTTCAAGTGCCACAAAGATCCCAGGACAGACCCAGGTGCCACATCACTACCGAATATCCCATGTGATTGCCCAGACGTGTTAAAACGCTGGGCAATGCTCAGAGACCAGAGAGCAATGTTTGCAAGTAGCTCTCTTCCTCCCACTACGAGCTGCCCCCACATGGGAGGTCAAGTTAGTACCTCTGCCTTTTCCTGCCCTGGACAAGACTCAAGCCAGACTGGTTTCTAGAAAGCCTCTCTCCATAGCTTCACACAAGCCCACCGCAGTTTACCCTGTGAGACCTCATTCCCACTCAGCTCAGCCTACCATACTCAAGCCATCCCAAACATCTCCTGCCAGCACTTTGTGACCAGTGCCACACGAGCTAACATAACCAACCCCATCCAGTCTTGCCCTGGGCCTCAGCCAGCTGTCTGTAGGCTAGTATCCTACAGGGCATCCTCTCACCCTTCACTACAGAGGGAGCTTGCCTCTGCTGACAAGAACAAGGTCCCATCACCTCCCAAACCTCAAGTCCAATATCTGCTGCAAGACTTCAGCCGACAACCAATTCCATGGAGGAATGTCCACATGCCAGGGCCCGTCATCTCACAGCCCACCACACAAGAGCAGAGGCCAGAGAGGGAGGCCATGAAGAGGCAGGCTCAACAGGAGAGAGAGAATGCTGCCAAGTACACCTCTCTGGCAGAACTGCAGATCTTCTTCAGAGGCAAAAGGATATGGAAATTTCTAGATATTTTGGCTATGTCATGTAAGGTCTGGCCTAGACTTTGGAACTCATTACTATTCAACATAGAGAAAGGGAGATGCATGTATACATTGGATTTAAAGATCTGGGTGAATGTGTAGATATATAGGTACATATGGAGTTAAGGAGGTTAATTGGTAGATGCAAGGATTTATATATATATATATATATTTATATATAACATATATATATATGTTAGACATAATTTCTATACTTGTAAATATTTGAAGACACTAAAAGTGACTAAAGAAACTAAAGTCAGTTATGTCATCCACGAATAAGTATATATAGAAGGCTTTGATGGTTTCCTCATACCTTTGTTACTATTCATGTTGCCAAAGTAGAAATATGTGTTACATAAATATATCATATACGACAAATCACTGGTAGTGTTTATTTAAGGTAAAAGTAATTATTCTCTTTGATTTTTATTTTCAAATAAAAGTCTTTGAACTTGGTATGTTTCCTATAGTGTATACTGTTATAGTAAACACACTCCTGTTCTTACCACACTTTCCCATTTTAAACCACTCACCCCAGTCCTTTAAGCATTACTGGTCTGGGACAGATCTCCTTCTGAAATTTCATGAAATGAAATACAGGATTCCATGTGCACACTATCAAGCACCCACCTTAAAGAGAAAATATACAAGGTTGACCATCTTCCTGAGAAGAGTTTCATTTCATAACTATGTTTATCTCAAGTTGTTTCCATCTTTGTATTCATCCATTTAACTTTAATTTATTTTGCATGTGTGTGTGTGTGTGTGTCTGTGTCATCCACCTGAATTCATGTGGAACACATGCGTGGAGTGCCCACAGAGGCCAGAAAAGGGCATCATCTCTAGGGTCTGTAATTACGAGAGATTGAAAGCCACCAGGAGGTTCTCTGAAGCAAGCCTGGGGATTCTGCAATCACTTCATTTTTCTTATCTACTTAGCCACCTCATGGAGTCTGAGTTGAATCCACATACTGCAAACAACATAACTTCGTTTTTCCTATGGCTGAAAACACTTTACTTTCTTCAGACATCCCATTTTCTTCACCCATGGCTATGCTGTTGTACACTATGCTTGTTCTCCAAACAGTGCTGCAGTCAACATTGATGGGCAAGTACATCTCCAATATATTGAGTTCTTTGGAAAGGCATATATGAACCATGTGCTGGGCCAGGTTTTGGCTTTTGAAGGACCTGGCAAACTGACATCCAACCAGGCAGGAAAACTTCCCATCCCCTCCAGCACTGTATAACATTCCTTTCTGTGAACTCTCTCAGTCATTCCTTTTCTAGTTGGCCTTGGATGACATCTAGGAGGTGCACTATGCATGTTCTCAATTCCTCCTCAATCTGAAACTTTGTATGTCCTCACTCTGCTTTTTATGAAATTGGGGAGGACTGTCTTTTTCTTTGTCCTTTACTACCTGGATTGTCTTCTTTCTTATGACTTATGTATTTTATCTAATTCTAAATAATCTAAATATTAATCTTCCTACTGAGGTAGCAATAGCAAAGATGTCCTCCTGTTCTCTATGACCCCCTCTCAAGTAAGTGTTTCTTTTTTCTGGCAACAAATGCTTTACTTCCCTAAGAGACTATCTGTCAACTACAGCCAGGATTTCTTAAGTGGCTGGTGTGTTGCTCCATTCTGGCCTGTCTGTGAACATTCAACTCATTCCCATACTCTGTGCTCTCATACTATCAGGGTTACTCACACTATGGCCTCAGAGGTATTTGGCATTTCATTTTACAGGGTGACACATAGGAAATATAACTCATTTATTTATTAATTTGCTTTTAATTTCTTGAGCCAGGTTCTCCCTCCATAACCCTGAATGTTAATGAACTGACTATGTTGTAGCATGAATCTTAAAGAGTCTTATTAATAAAATCAAACCTGAAGCCAGGTATTGGGATGAATGCTGGAAGATCAGAGAGACAGAACAGGCCACAGCTTCCTCACATCGCCAATTCCTCAGCTGATCGTGTTTCCTCAGACTGGAAGCCTCTGAGTCCTTATCCAAATGAATCTCAGCTGAACTACTTCTCAAAAGCCTGAATGATTAACCAGCCTAGTGCCTGGTTTTCATGCTTTATATACCTTTCTGCTTTCTGCCCTAACTTCCTGGGATTAAAGGCTCACTTTCTTTGAATAAAAGTATGTGTCACCATGCCTGGCTGTTTCCAATGTGTCCTTGAACTCACGGAGGTCCAGAGGGATTTCTGCCTCTGGAATGCTAAGATTAAAGCCATGAGTGCCACCATTTTCTAGCCTCTGTATCTAGTGGCTGTTCTGTTCTCTGACTCCAGATAAGTTTATTAGTGTGCACAATATTTTGGGGAACACAATACCACCACACTATGTTGATAAGGCTAGCCTTGAACTCACTAATATCAGACTGCCCCTACCACTGCCACCACCTCTACCTCTGCCTATGATTGCCTTTGCCTCTACAATAGCCCTGGAACTGGCCCTGGCCCTGGCCTGCCTCAATAGTGTTGAGACTAAAGGAATGCTCCCACAAAATAAATGGAATCTTTCTGTTTAGGTGGATATCCACGTTTCCCAGCATGACTGGATGAAGAGGCCCTGTGGAAGCCAAGGTGCATTTTTCTTATCTACCCAAAATCTGAATATCTGAATATCTGCAGACATGGCAGAGATCCTAAGAATGTCATCCAGCTGTTGTAGGGGCCAAAGTGCAGAGGTGCACTGAAAGGAGGGGACATCCCACTTACCAGGTCCTGACTTCTTTCTTGACTTTTTTTCAGTGGTGTAAAGGAAGACTTCCCTGGGAATCACACTTTAAGCCAGAGACTCCATCAGCTGCAGAACAGAACTCTGCTACTCCTACACCCTGCATTTCCAGATAAGGACATCAACAATTGATGGGGACAAGTCATTAACTGCCCCAATCCACAGCCTTCAGAATTCCTGGCATTGCCACAAGCTCCATGATTGGAACAAACAGAGAATGACAACCTGCATGAGATGACAGCAAATCTGTCAATGCCTCTGGATGCCTATGAGTGCACGAAAGAAAACCAAAACCCATCTCTTCTCCCTTTAGCACACCCCAACATGAAACATCCCTTGAACTTCACTAACCCTGGTTAGTGAAGCTTGGTTCTGACAATGCCACCAGGGAAAGCAGCAGTCTTGGTCAGGATGAGCCTGCGATATGCACAATGTGTTGGCATTTTGCATGGACTTTGTAGACATGACTACACTGATAGCAGAATTTCACCTCCCCAAATGCTCAACTCCCTCTCTGAACTAAACCAATTCCAGGTTCCCATAGTCACTCTATAGAAAGATTCCAGGGTCATCAGGAGTGATCAGACCCAGTAAAGGCATAGTGTCTTCAGCACATCCTTAAAACAGTTGAGGAAGATGGAAGAAAAAAGCTCTAATCCTCTTCACATAGCTTCTGTGGTCAGAATCCAATATCAGGACATGGTAGAGGAAGAGAGGCTGGGGTCAGTGCTGTGGCCAGAGAAGGGGATATTGATAACATGGCCCAGCAAACGGAGGGCAAAGCTCAGAAAGCCACACTTTGCAAGCCCATCAGAACTAGGAATCATAGAATACGAGACCAAGAGAACTAGAGAAATAACTCCAAGAAAGCTGAAGGAGCTGAAGCCATCAAGTCACTGTCCTCAAATCCAAGAGGAAGCAGGAATTACTGGAGCTCAGCCATGATAGCTTTAACAAGCCTCAAACCCACCTTAGTGAGCACATACTGGAGTCTGTGAAGGTCTGTCACTCACTGTGCAAGAAGGGTGAGAAGAAACCTGGCATCTTCTGAACCTTCAACTCTTTGTGCTACTCTGTGCTCTAATAGTATTAGAGTTTGTTACACATTCGCCTCTGAGGCATTGGGCAGTAATTATCTTTGTCCAGGGTTAATTATAGTAAACAGAATTCATTTATTTACTAACTCACATTTAGTTTCTTGAGAAAAGGACCCTCTCCATAGCCCAGTCTATCCTGGACCTTTCTAAATCAAACAGGCAAACATTGATCTAAGAAAGAGCTGCTGGCCTTCCCCTCTGCCCCTGTCTCCATGTCAACCTCAACCTCCCCTTCTGCCTCCACCTCTGCCTCTTCCTCAGTCCCTGCCTCAAGAGTGCTGAGACTAAAGGAATGCAGCAAGAATCCATGTGGAATCCAGGTTCTTTCTGTACAGTTGGATAACCCCGTTTTAGTGCATGATTTGAAGAAGAGGCCATGTGTACTGCAGGTTGCATTTTTGGTACATACCTAAAATCGGAAGAGACTAAACCACGTGTATTTCCAAATGGAACTTAACTCAGATTCATTTTTTTTTTGGCAATACACCTTGTTTCAGTTGTAGGATGTACTTGCTATAATACCTGTGAATCACTAACCTCATATGAGATGTGCTAATACTATCCTGTATATTTAGTTCTTTTATGTTAAAGTTATGATTGCTTTTCTACTTCTATGAAGTGGGGCATCTGATTTTTATAGAGGAATTGTATTCACCCTGTAAATAGAGTTTCAGGGTATATCTTTCTTCCCAATATCTAACCCAAAACTAATGTGTAGGCCCAAAAGTGTACATTCCAAAAAAGGCTATGTCCAGACTCACCCATCTAGAAAATGTTAAACCCAGTATGAAATGATCCTACTACCTGTATGCAATGATCCTCACAGGGACAAATTTGGGTACAGCAGAATGATGGATAGCAATGGCTTAGGGAGGCCTCTGGTTTTATCACTCTCTGTGTGTGGTTTCAATTACAGATTTGAACACTGCCATGAGAATCCTGTGCTTCACTTTATACCTTAGGAGTATTAGAAACACATTTGGATGGATATCTTCTGACCTTGATATTATTATTTTAATCTTTATGTATTCAAACTAAGGGACTTGTAAAATAATCCTTATTAAAGAAGCTGAGGAAGCATTTTTCATATTAAAGCAATTCACACAATGCTGTACTTGTATTGAATCCTCAATGTCATTAATTCTCTTTGTACTATTCATTGAACATGTTCTTTTAAAACTATATATTGAATACTAAGCCCAGTAACTTTATGACCAAGGCCTACCCATTCCTTAACTCTCACCAAAAATCTTAGGCATTGGTCATATGCTCAACAGCATTACCTTCAATGTCAGGAATAGAACCATGTAGGGATGTGTAATCTAGCATCCATATATAGAGACAGCATCGGGAGATATTTGTCTAGGACTAGATACATATGGTATAATATGATTATCACGAGTTACAAGAAATCTCCTGCAATCACCTTGACTACATTCATCACTTTAGCTGAAATGAGTTCTGCTGTGTGTACACATCACATATTCCTTATCCATTGCTCTGTTATTGGACAGCAAGATCAGCTATCATAGATACTCCTGAAAAAAATGCTACAATATCAACTGATGTGCAATCCAGCAACATGTTCAATTCCTTGGAATAGTAGAGATGGGATATATGACAGATCTGGTGTTGGTGTTTAAAGTGACTCCATACTTAAATAGAGAGAGGGTAGAATAGTTCACATTATACCCACCAACTTATTGGTGTTTCCTGTGGAAGCAAATACTTTGAAGGCCCCTACTTTCAGTTAACCTTCCACTCCTATTCTCTAGCATCAAGAAAGACCATTTTTAATGGGCCTGGTGTTCAAATTCAAATAATGTCTAGAATGACAAGTCAAATTTTCATGAACCTCCATGACTCCTTCTGCTATGTACAGTAAAGCTTCACAGCCACAGACCTGTCTATCACTTCATCCATCTCTTCAATTATTTTCTAAGGTCTCCATCCATCTGAGATAATCACTGCTAAGACATCACAATGGGATGTTCACTAGATTTTGGAATAGAATGCCATGCTACTCTATTCTACCCCACTGCTCTAGCTCTCAATTCGATTGGGCTCCTACTTGCAGGACACTTCCTGAGCTTTGGATGGACTGCTTTGTGCATGATCCATTTCTAAGTACCAGCCTGCCATCTCACCACAACAGCAGCCACTGAGTCTCAGCAGCCTAAACAATAACAACTCCCTCTAACAGCAACAGAAACAAATACCAATGGAAGGCCAGCAAGGAGGCAGAGAGTAACAGTTACATCTGCACCTGAAACTACATTTAATCTCCTACAAAACCACAAAGGTTTAGAAGGGAAATGTAGAGACCCAACCATTCCAGTCAACAAAACAATAGCAGTTGTCTTCCCTCTGGGACCTAGAACTCCTCAGTCAGAGGAGATTTTGTTGTGGATTGCAGTACATGATAAGATTTACCTTCTGTGCATGTGTACACATATCAAATTGGACAGTTGTTGTGAATGTACCTAAAAACTGTGCCTTCTTTGTACCAGTATACACAACTGTCTTGACATTTTATTATGTGAGAGAGACAGCCAACAACCTAATAGGATTTTTTCTGAGAATTTTCCCCAAAAATGATGGAAGAGCCTGGCTTGGTCTATGAAAGCAAGCCTGCTATCAGAAAGGGGGTTCCAGCTTGTAGCAAGTCTGACTCCTTCATAGCCTGCTACTCCGTCAGTTTGGTGCTATTCTACTTTGGGCTCATAACTTAAACAGGAATGAAATAGTTTTCATATTCTGGGAAGTCCTAAGGAACTTCTTGGCCAACATCTCCTGAGGCTTAAGCCCCCTCTTGGCACTTAGCATTTAGCAGGCATATGTCTTCAGGGAGTGCCATTTTGTCACCCATGCAGGATACCATCTTTCAGATTATTTAACTTACATTTATTTTCCTGGAGATGCTGTCCCAAAATTTTATTTTACCATATTTACTTGTTACCTCTTGAAAGCCTTTCTTTTCTAAAGAGTAACTGAAAAACAGTAGGAACTGATTAGTGGGGACTTGGAAAAGAATTAGGAGGAGTAGTGGGTTCAGAAAATAAAATCACTATAGGTTTTTAGAATTAATAAGTTCATTATTACATTGAATGAAATATAATGTGCAAATGTTTAAAAATAAAAAGCACAAAAATGAGAATTAAATACAGAACTCAGTTCTATCTATCTATCATCTATCTATCTATCTATCTATCTATCTATCTATTTATCTATCAATCTATGTATCTCTCTTTTTTTTTGGTTTTTTCAAGACAGGGTTTCTCTGTGTAACTTTGCGCCTTTCCTGGAACTCACTTGGTAGCCCAGGCTGGCCTCGAACTCACAGAGATCCGCCTGCCTCTGCCTCCCCAGTGCTGGGATTAAAGGCATGCACCACCACTGCCCGGTGTATCTCTCATTTTTGATCCACTCTCAGACTTCTCAATAACACAGACCCAGAATCACTTTGGTCAATGCTGCTACAAGAACACATTTTTTTCAGAATGGTCTACAGCCAGGCGCCTGGATGAACCTTCCAACTTTCAGTCATTGCCACTTGGAATGTGTCACATTATCGAACAAGTCATGAAGGAAATTGCAAGGGTAAAAGACAAAGGAAGCCTACTGGCCTATGAAAAAGGACAGTGTTATTGCAGAGTTTTGCAAAGCACTACAAAACATGAAACAATCTGCATGGAGGAACAGTTCTACTGACCTGGCCATGTAGCTGCATGCTACAGCAGTAGCTCAGTGTAAAAGAGGTCCCAAGGGACAGTACTGACAGCTCATGTGAATGCAGCAGGAGAACTACACAGGCTCCAGGGTCATTTTCAATGAGGACTGACAGACACTGTCATAGTAGTACTTGTTGAGGCAGTTAGACTAAGAAATGTATATAAAGGCACACTACATTCATGCTATAAGACAGTCTATGAACCCACCAGTGAGTGACCGAAAACAATCTAAACCAAAAGGAGGAAATAGGCAAGATTTACCCGTATTTAAACAAAATATCATATTCCTGTCTGTGAACATACATTGAGATGGGAAATGGGTTGTTTTATTTTTCAAATATAAAGAAATATTGTAGGACAGATGAGCCAGCCAAAGAAACACACCCTAACCGTGAAAGCAGAGTGAAAACAGTAAAAAGGGCCTGTGAAAGAATCACACTTTGTCCCTGAAACCAGAGTCAAAGAAACACACTCTGCCCCTGACCCACTCAGCACAAAAACTACCCAATCCCTGAGCAGGAAAACCTACCCAACATAAT
>CABHPQ010001264.1:0-13822 GCA_902168405.1 Peromyscus aztecus
TTAAAATTTTAAACATTTCACTTTATTGATTGATTAATGCAACAATACCTGTAACTATTTTATATACATGTTTTCTATGAGAGTAGTGCTTTCTAAAATGTGAATATATATATATATACACACACACACACATATATAGTGTGTGTGTATGTGTGAAATTTTATTGATTACTTAAAATTAAAAATATAGATTTCCAAATGTATAAACATACAAAGTTAGATAGATCCTCATAGTACACAAGTGCTCATGATTACAATGGATTGGATCATTTTATTCACTAAACATTGATTTATGTATTACAGATATTTATGTCAGCATTGATTTTTTCCCACATGGCTTAATTTACAAACACAAAACACCAACTTGAAATTAAATATTGACTAAATAAGCTTATTTTTTATCTTCACTAAATTCTTCATGTAGATGAAGTTAATTAGATTAAATAGTCTACAACTTTCACTTAGTCCCCAGGTTTAATTTCTACTTTCTTTCCATCTTTTTAATGTTTTTATCTTTTTAATGTCATTAAAATGCCTTTCAAAATTGGACATTCCTTTTAAAGCTTAAGGCAGTCATAGAACACTAAATCATTTTAAGTAACCAAATTCATTGAAAACGTAGTAAAATCTCTAACATTCACAATGAGGCAAAGTCTATCTACACATTAAATAGCTTATGAAACAATTATAACAAGTTAAAAGTTACACATTCTTTTTAGGGTTTAGAGACAACTTTATCATCACCCTTCCTTAAATTATACCCATCCTAAAATTATGCCACTAAAACTCTGCTCATGACATTCTTAAATTTAATTTCACTGAATTGTTTTCTAAATTTGACGAATATCATTTCCATATAATTTTAACTGTTAACAAGTAAAACTTTATTAATTTTAAAGCCACAGTCATATATTTCATAAAATACTTTACCAACATATTACTATGTTCTTCTGTCTAGATAGTATATGATACAAAATTTGTTATTAATCCAATCTGGATAAACCTAATTGTATATCATTTTCATTCATAATTTGTCAATGATGACTAGTAAAAGTACTTAAAATGTAATTCTGTTCCATGATCTAGTTAGGCTATCAGTCCCATATCCATCTGAAATTCTCTGTAGATTAATGAATCTTCATTCTCATTGTGCATCATTAACACTCTACTTGCTTGCTTTTCTTGACCTGTCCGTGATCTTCACACTTAGAAAAAAGTGTTTGTTATTGGGGAAGAAAGCTAGACAGTTCAGATACAGACTCACTCTGATCATGTACAGACGCTGATATAGAGCATAGTCAGAACAGGAAAATCATAATCGGGACAACAACCTAGAAGAGGGAAGATAGTACAGATGTGTTCATTTGGTAGATTTCTATTTGCTATGAATTTGCAGAGTGCCAAGTTTGCGCCACATATCTACATGTGAATAGAACAAAGATAATTGCCCTTTGGGAGTTTTTGAACAAATAATATATGGAAAAAGACAGGAGAGGTGAAGCTTTATTTTAGGTGATAACAAAACGGAGTTCTCATGATAAATAACGCCACAGAGGGAGACTGGGCAAAGACAGAGACTCCAAGCAGTGGATGTCAAGTGCAGAGGGCTTATTATAGAATGGGCAGGTATGCCATTCTCTGTCACTTAACTAAAATGGGCAAGAAGAATATAAGATAAGATGATGTATAAGCAAAAGCAAGACGATTTAGGGCTTTGTGAAGCAGGGCACAGACTGGATTTCAGAGTAAGCCATGACACTGTTCGGGAACTTTCAAACAGGCCAGTAGTACTCTGTTTTGCAATTCAAAAAGATCACTCTGCCTGCTTTGAGTAGAATAGAAACAAATGCTCTCTGCATGAATGCACACGTCAGCTTCTTCAGGAATTCCAGTAGCACTTACTTCATGATCTTTTAAAGGAATCCTTATGCATAAACGCATCCTAAACAGGTCCCATCACAAATTAAATGCTACATAAGTTGCCTGTTAGTTAACTGACGGTAGGGAGTCAAGTGAGAGAAGACCTCACAATGTTTCTGTATTCATATTAAAGGTCACGGTACTTGACATTAGTGTGGAAGTAGAAGATGTAGAAATGCAGCAAAGATTTGAAATGAGGACTGAGGTGGGAATGGATGACAAAAATCTCCTTGTGGATTCCATTGAGGTAATCCAGCAGGTAACAGAATCAAGAAATTCGGACTTTAAATTTTTTTCTTCTTTTAAACCCTCTATATGTGCTGATATCATCAATAGGATGTTTAATACTTAGAAATGAGCATGTTTAGAAGATAGAAGATGGGGAAAATAAACACCTTTTCAAGTTTATCAGTTTTCATAACCACATTAAATGATGTGGCAGTGACATTGAATATGAAGGTAAATGAAGTTATGACAGGAACAGTCAAAGGTTAGAACAAAGACTTAGGGTCCATCCATAGTCAAGGCAAAGCAAAGAAGGAGAAAAACAAACAAACAAACAAACAACAACAACAACAACAAAAAAAAAACAGTGATGTTGACCCTGAATCAGACCACTAGGAAAATAAAAGTAAAAATCACTTAATAAAAACCATGTTCTCCAGGCTGGCAAAGTGATCAGTTTCATTGACTTTGAATGAGAAGTCTAGAGAAGAAAGTGCTAGAGCTGGTAAAAGAAGTCATTCTTGACTGTCACAAAACGGTTTCAGTGCAAGTGCGGCATTAAGTTCAAATTGTTCCTCTTTGCTAATAAGCCGCTACCTCTGTCTTCATTGTACTTGAAGTAACAAGAGTACTTGACACAGTTGAAGATCTGACACAGTGGAATCTGCCAGCCCCCAAATAATGACACAGAGACTTATTATTAATTATGAAAGTGTAACCCTAGCATAGGCTTGTCCCACTAGCTCTTATAACTTAAATTAACCAGTTTCTGTGAAGTTACATTCTGACACGTGACTCTTTATCTCTCCTCCATTCTGTATGTCCAACTTTCTCCATGTCTTGCTGGTGAAATCCTCACCTCTAGATCTATCCCCTGATTTCTCTCTCTGTCTGCAAGTTCTGCCTATCCTCTTCCTGCCTAGCTATTGGCTATTCATCTCTTTATTAAACCAATCAGAAGGTACCTTGTCAAAGACTCATCTTCACAGTGTACAAAAAGATTATCCCACAACACTTTCCTAAGATATTATTTTATGTATACGGTGTTCTATCTGCATGACAGAAGAGGGCATCAGATCCCATTATAGATGGCTGTAAGCCACCACGTGGTTGCTGGGAATTGAACTCAGGACCTCTGGAAGAGCTGCCAATGCTCTTAACTGCTGAGCCATCTCTCCAGGCCTCCCACCTCCAACACTTAAAAGGGACAATTCTCAGGTCTTCTAATAAGAAAATCTGATTCAGTAAATCTCAAACTGGATTTTAGAATTTGTATCTTAACTAGTTCTCTGTAAGAAAGTGACATATTATGTAGTGACAAATTTTTATAAATTATCTCTTTTAGGACACAAAGGCATCATCGATCCTATGGATATTTTCAAACTTACTATGATTTCTAAAAAGAAAAAAAAGACTATGATGATGGAAAATAGAGTAGCATGACTTGAATAAACTATACTTAGAATTTTGTATCTTATTTCTTTTCTTGGCTAGAAGTAAGTGGTATGAGATTCTACTGACCCTGTACAGTAGCAATGAACTCCGGCTCCCTCAGCCTTACACTCACAGTTGCAGATAACTGATGCTTTACAGTGTACTGTGTGGCTAAGCTGCATGCTTGGTAGCTAGGTCTACTTAGCATATTTTTAACTTATGGTATTCTCAACTGCTGATGTGGTTATCTAAATGTAATGTCAGATAGAAAAACAGATACAAAATTTTCTCTGGGCATAAGTAATGGGACTCTACTTATTACTTTTCCTCCTGCTCCTCTTTTTTTTTTTTTTTTGATTCCCAGAGACTAAATAAGAGCAAGAGTCAGCAAGACTAACCTAAAAAATTAGGTACATGTTTTGTTTTGTTTCTGAGACATTAAGGATCACTTCCATGTGCTGCTCATGCTAGGAAAATGCTGTACTGGGGAGCTACATTCTAACCCACACATTTTAATTTCTTATGAATGTGTCTTATGGAACATAAAGAAGATTGGGTGGCTGAATAATCCATCTATTAGTCTCAGTTCTTACCTCTAATTTTCAACATAAATTGTTGTGCAACAATGTATTTCTCCAAGTTTCCAATTAACGCTTTGCTTTTATAAGCAACCAGTTTCAGATCTGACTACAAATATCTACTCTGTGGTTCTTGTTTTGGGTCTGATTATCATTCCTTTCTCCCCTCTCTTCTTTACATTGCTTTGGAAATATACTTCAACAATACATCTATTATCGTGTGTCTGTGTTTGTGTCTCTGTCTCTTCTATATCTCTCTGTCTCTTTCTGTCCCTCTGTTTGTTTCTGTCTCTCTCTGTTTCTCCTCCCTCTTAGAAATCCTAATTCTTATAATCCCTTTGAAATCTACTCTTTCAAACAGTTGGGTCTCTGTGTATGAAGGTAACTTTGTGAATGGAATGAATTCTACGCCTTTTGGTGGGCCATCAGTTCCCTCGTTTTCTTTTTTAAACTTTCACTATCAGAATTGACTTCATTACTACCCACAGATCCTTCAATCTTTGCCATTCTGGACTTCCCCCTCTCATTTTTCTGGGTGACAGCTCTAAGGCAACTGATGTCTGTAATGATCGTTGTGCTTTTTTTTTTTATCCACAGTTTGACCTCTTTTCAGAATTAGATATGTCTGACCATTTTTACCTGTAATACATTCCTATAGTTCTGCCACTTGGGGCTATTTCTTATGTACTATTTTAAATATATCTTGGCACTTTGTGCTGACTAGTTTTATGTCAGCTTGACATAAGCTAGAATTACCAGAAAGGAGGGAGGCTCAATTAAGAAAATGTCTCCAAAGACTGTACTGTAGGAAAGCCTGCAGAACATTTTCTTAATGAGAGTTTGATTGATGGGGGAGGACTCAGCCCACTTTGATTGGTACTATCCAGGACTGCTGGTCCCTGTTCCAATAAGAAAGCAGGCTAAGCAATCCATGATGAGCAAGCTAGTAAGCAGCACCCTTTCATAGCCTCTGTATCAGCTCCTGTCTTCAGGTTCTTGCCCCGACTTCCTTAAATGATGGACTATGATGTGGAAATACATGCTAAATAAACCTTTTCTTTCATTTCTAACTTGCTTTAGGTCAGGGCGTTTACCACAGCAATAGAAAACCCCACTAAGATAAACTTACAGCAAGAAAAAGAAAAGAAAGAAAGAAACATCACTAAGATAGACATAGTGAAAAAAAAGTCAATTAATTGATTAGAGTCTATGGTACTAGTAAGGGGTCAAATAAATGCAAGCCTTAGGTTTTTAAGTACGAAAGCTTAACCACTGCATTTTATATCCACCTTGCCATAAATTTAAGGAGAATTCAATTCAGTATTACATAGTGAGAGCACCTGTGACTAGGAGATAAAATGATAATTCTAGAAGTTGAAAAATGGCATTTGGATGTTGGGCACAGTATTTTAGAAGAAAAACCTCAACAGCATCTTCATAGAACTACCATTGATCCTCCCATGAGACTCTTACTTTTTTCCCAAATTTTGACCAGAGACATGAATCACCTACTTTTGTTGAAGGGATAAGAGACGCAAATGGTAGTAGCTATGGAAACTAGTTTTCCCATTGGTAAACCATATCTTCTTGAAAATCTCACCTCTTTTACCAGGCAGTGCTCCCTTTGGCGTGTGGATGTGAGAGAGTGAGTTCTTAGTATGCTATTTATATAGCATATTCTTGATTCCTTGACCCTCAAAATAGCACCCTTGGCACTGAAAAACTAAATTCCAGGTAAAGGTTACAAAAAACAATTTCCTTTCTATGTCCCTGATTTTCAGCAGTGTTGTCTTTCCAGAAATAAGCACCTTCCCCACCAAACCATTTTCTTTGGGCAAATAGGAAGTCAGCAAAGGTAGAATCTGTTTAGGCTCATGCTTTGTATATTTCTTAAGTCTGGGGAAGGTCATACGTGTTGTGTAACTTAAAAATTAGGGCAGAACTGACAACAGCAGATCAGAATAGCTCTAAAGGAGAATAAGGGACAAAGGATTCAAGGTTTTACTATACATTCTCCCAGATCAACATTACCAAGAAGAAAACTGATGTGAAATAGCTCTTTTAAAAGGAGAAGAAAGTCAACTGAATATTGTATTAATTTTAAGAAGGAATTTTGGGTTTCAGGGCAAGCCATGTTTGTTCACAACTGGGTAAATCCCCCAGGACAGCAGTATCCCAGTGGATCTTTCTCTCTTTCAAATTATCAAACTATCAGGATTCTGAATGTTCCAGAAAAACACTCTTCATTTTTAAATGAATACAGGAATACAATTTGACAGAAAAAAAAACCACTTATATTGGGGGATTATTGACTCCACATGTGCTTTGTTTTTTCAAAAATTTTGCTGTGTGTGTGTGTGTGTGTGTGTGTGTGTGTGTGTGTGTGTGTGTGTGTGTTTGTTTGCCACAACACTGTGTGGAATCCAGAAGATAACCTGTGTGAGTCTGTCCTTTCTTTCTACCATATGGGTCTTAAGTAATCAAACTTAGGTTGGCAGGCTTGGTGTGGTGGCTTTACCCACTGAGCCATCTTTGGAGCCTTGATTATGTGACTTCTAAATTGTGTAGGAAAACTAAATCTTATATAAAGAACAACCATTTAAAGTCCCCACATTTTGTGTTATTTTCACCCTTTCATTCCATATGAAAAATCATACTTTCACTGTGGTCTTTCTTACCCTCTGCTGGGTAGGGCAAACTATTAGTTGCTTCTTTCTGTCATTTCTTTTTCTTCTGCTTTAAATACGACAATTTATGAAGTGTGTATTAGCTTTAGAATGTGTTAACATGCACTTAAAGTATAGGCATCACACATGGCCATAGCGAAGCTGCCCAGAAACCTTGCAAATCTTCAATTTCCTATAGCAAGTGAGGCCTTCTCACTCCCTGCATTTTCACATGGTTCACTGGAGCACCATCCTAAAGTTAAGAGCTCTGTTACTTCTTAGGAGATCCCAATGCTAAATAAATAAGATGAAAGAGAGCAGTTACTGGACCATTAAAAACTTCCACAACCAGTCAAAGTGTAGAGATAGTATCTGCTGGCTGCTCAGACACAGTTGAGACATCTATATCACACTTTGACTGCCTCCAAAACCAGAGACTCTCAAAGAAGAGGTGATAGAAAGATTGTAAGAGCCAGAGTTTGGGGAGCACTAGAGGCAAACAGTATCTTCTGGATATGACAGGACCACCACACCGATGATCCCAGAACACCTGGGGTTGTCTGCACAAGACTTGCACAACATCAATTCAGCATGTCAACATTCCAACAGGGAAGTGTGGGAGGCATTTCTCAGTCCCACCCTCACCTCCTGCTGCTGAGATATTATGAACAGTTGATGGCTTCTGTCAGAGGAAGAGCATGTTTGCTGTAAGGATGTGGCCCCAGATAGGTTGGCCATGCTCCCGTAGGTGGCCCCACACCTATGAGTATATAGGTAGTACAAACTGAACTGAATGGATTATGAAAAACAAAGGAAAATAAAGTTTGACTCAGCAGTGGATCTGGGAGAGTTAGAGGGTGGGGTTGGGAATGCAAATGATCAAAATACAGTGTATGCATATATAAAATTCTCAAAGGGCAAATAGAAAACATTTAATAATAACAACAACAGCAACAGCAATAATAACAATAATAATTAACAATCATAATATACAGCCTAGTGAAAAGAGAGTTCTTGAATGAGGTGAGTAGTTATTGACACTCACGAAAGAACTCCGAGGCACATTTAGGCAATGCTGGGTTGATTTGACCATCTTGTTGGTTTTATAGGCCAATCACACTTTCCTGGATACTCTGAGTCTGCCTATGCTCATGCTTCCCTATTCTTAAAGTGAATTAAAACTTAGAAATGAATTAACATCAGAGCATTGCAGGGAATCACCAAATGATTTGTTTCTAAGGAATACTGGGTAACTTGGATGTCATTTCTAAGAACATATTTTATTTTCAATTTGGTCTAGAGAGTCAATATGAGAAATGATATCATTACAATAGCAATTTCAAGTGACTAATAAGAATTGTGAAGCCGCTCTTCCAAGTGTCCATCTAGTCTTTATATGTAATTATTTTCAGCATAAACTAAATATATGTTACTTTTCAAAACAAAGAAACAGAAAACAATAGATATAATATTTTCATATTATATTGTTACTTCTAAATAATACAAATTCAGCTTTTCTAAGTTGCCTCATTCAAAACTACAATTTTCTTCATATAATATTGCTAATCACATATCAGCTTCAAAATGTGAAAGCAAATATTACAAGCAACATTTAAATGAAATAGTACAACCAAAATGGTTTGCTTTTTTAATTTCTGAAGATTCAAATTATCTTTCTTTCATGCCACAGAAAATGTTAATTAATCAATTAGAAAGAGATACTTGCTCCTATGCTGAGTCGGGGCTTCCTTATTGCCCTGGTGAATACAGCTTTCTAGCATACCACCAGGGAGTAAATTCCACTTTGTGATAATTTGGATTATTAAGTATTTAAAAGTAAAAGCTCAGCTAGAATTGCACTTTTAATACAAACAGTATTCTATCATGTTGCCAGCTTCTTAAGGGGAGTCACTCTTTCTTCTAGTTACTAGTCACTCCTAGTTTTTTTTTTTTCCAATTCTCATAACTAATAGACGCAATAAGAATTTTAGATAGTAGCAATAGCAATCAGAAAAGAAGCTGTTTATACACACAGAGGAGAGAAAGAGAGAGGGGGAGAAGAGAGAGAGAGAGAGAGAGAGAGAGAGAGAGAGAGAGAGAGAGAGAGAAGAGAAGAGAAGAGAAGAGAAGAGGAGAGGAGAGAGATGATTTGTATGAGTTGAGAAGGAAAAGCCTGCAGCTCCATGTTGCTTTTATCTTGAGTATATATTATCCTTCCCTCTATTGTTCAACTTTACTGTGGTTTAGGAGTGTGGAAGACGAGTGGTAAATAGAGATACTCATCAGCAAGATAAGAATCCATTCAAATTAGAGGTGTCCTTTGCTCTATATTTTATTATATTACTCTTCTAGAGATTCTTTAAGGGCAAAGTCTAGTGATAGAAGCAGTGAGCAATGATGGGAAATTTATCTTTCCTTCACTATTTTTATTATCTTTTAATGTAAATATATAGGTTGAACACAGTTTCTATAGGAAAGGGACACTGGCTTTCCCTTCTAATTCTGTATCAAGAAGATCTTCATCATAAGGTGCTCTCTGGCCTGTGTAACTTGGTACCCACTTTCAGGTTCTTATCAACAATATACACTGTTAATCTCTGTATCCTTGAACCCATAACTAGCAAATACATACTCTCTCACTTAAACCTGGCCAAGTGCAAGCCTTGGCTGTATGGTTTCTTTTACATTATCTGTAAATTAACAGGAAAACATTGAATGGGTTATTATTTTTGGTATCTTCTTATGTTCTGCAAAAAAACCAAAAAACAAAACAAAACAAAAAAAAAAACAAGTCACGATATAGCAAGGAAAAAGAAAACTGTACATGTACCATCTCAATATTTAAAGAAGATTGGAAAGAATTATGTAGGATAGATAACTAGATTTGGAATGTTGTTAAAACAATTTTTAACTCTTCATGTTAGCTGAGGTCTTGTGTTTACATATGAATGTCCTTATAAGCGTCAGTGAATCTTCATATGCATCCTGTGAGGTAGAGATTGATCAGTACTATTCTCATTTCTGTAGATGGCAAGCCAAGTCTAGGGCCTTGGGCAGTTGTCAAGGTCATACTGATGGTGGGTTACAAATACCTCAGGTCTTCTTCTTCTTCAAAAAAGGTTATTTTTATTAACCATACCTGCCACTTCACCTTCTATGTTTGTGAGGATAATTGGAAATAATTGGGATTATTATTGATACCTGTATTGGTACAGAGGTCAGAATTGTAATTTCCTCCACAATTAAAACCAACCATTATACTACATTTAGCCTTGCTGAGTTATTTTTGGGCTCAATAATTTTAAGCAAACAAGTAACCTAAAAAATATACTAGGCATTTCTGGTTGACTCTTGCTCTTACCAGAGGCAGCAGTTTGGCAGGTATGCGAGAGTCTTGATGAGTTTGTCTTAGTGAATTATAAGGCCAATTAAAGCTCCTCAATACATTTTGACTAGTTCTGTACTGATGGCAACTATAAATCATAACTGGCTAGTGGTGGATTTTACTGTTGTGTCTATGGATGATAATTGTAAATTTAATCTCATATGAATGAGAAAACTGATTATACTCTCCAAGTCATGGCTATTTACTCAAGTATCATATCTGAGAAAGACCACAAAGACCTGATTCAAGATGTTCTTAATGACCTTAGCTTCATTCAATAAGATATTTCTTTAAGGTCTTCAAGAAAATGTACACATTGCTCTTTCTGATCTTATCTAGACTGGGACAAAAAGAGCACTGTCCACCATAAGTGCTCAAAGACATTCAGGAGTGGATTTATTGACTATTTTGTTAATGGTTATAGTGAAAATGGACACTAAATAAGGCAGAGATCCCAATAAACAAATTACCTCAACTATGAACTCCCAATATCCAAATTACCTAAACTTTAGCATCAGTGGTAGCTGAGAAATGGTCTTGGCTCAGTATTCCACTTTTTATTTATTCATTTTACATACTAATCAGAGACACCCCCCCATTCCTTCTCCTGCTTTCCCTCAGTCTCCCCACTCTGACCCACTCCCATCTCCTCCTCTGAAAGGGTAAGGCCTCCCATGGGGAGCAGCAAAACCTGGTACATTCAGCTGAGGCAGGACTAAGCCTCTCCTTCTGCATCAAGGCTGAGTAAGATGTCCCACCATAGGTATTCCACTTTGGATAAAATAGATCAGGATATTTTGAGAGATAATGAATAATAGCAACAAAAGAGAAAATCTTTACATTGACATATTATTGTAGAATAAATCATATCATAACAGGTGAATTTGTTTTAAAGATTGTGTTACTCTGAATGGTGTACCAGCACTCTGAAGCTCACAGCCTGCCTGTGAATACTTCCTGCCATCCTTCAAAGGTCTTGTTTGTGGTCATTTAGATTTAACATTTTACTTCCTTTGTATTTTTATGAAGTTACATGGATACATTGCAAAGATGTATCTCTCAAAGTATAGCATATCCAAAAGTCACCTGCCAGTCTTTTTAAAATATTGAAAAGCAAAACTATCTTCTGTTCTGTTGATAGATACATGAGCTCATGATGATCACCTTCATGTTACAATGAAATAGAGGCTGAGGTATTATATCTAAGTTTGGCAAACATATATTTTATTACTTACTTTATTAATTTATTTTTCCTGCCTTCTCACATTTTCCACTTCCTCCCACTTCTCTTCAATTCTTCCCCCCAAACTTGCCTCTTTCCCTGCCCATCTAGTCCTCCATCTTTCTCTTTAGAAAAGGGCAGGCCTCCCATCTGTATCAGACAGCCATGGCAGATCAAGTGGCAGTATGACTAGGCACCTCCTTTCCTATTAAGGCTGGAAAAGGCAACCTAGTAGGAGGAAGGAGTTCCAAAAGCAGGTAACAGAGTTAGAGACAGCCTCTACTCCCACTGTTAGGAGTTCCACAAGAAGACCAAGCTATACAACTATTACATATATGTGGAGAGGCTATGTCAGACCCATATAAGCTCTCTGGTTGGCAGTTCAATCTCTGTGAGCCCCTACGAGCCTAGGTTAGTTGATTCTGTGGGTTTTCTTCTTGGTTCCTTGGCCACTCTGGCACCCACATCCTTCCTCCCCCTTTTTCCTTGGATTCTCTGAGATTTGCCTAATGTTTGGCTGTGGGTCTCTGAATCTATTTCCATCAGTTGCTGTGTGAAGCCTCTCTGATGACAATTAGTCTAGGCCACAATCTATGGGTATAGCAAAATATCATTAGGAATCATTCATTGACTTTTTTTTTTTCCTTTTTGCCAGTCATGTTTGGTTCTGTCCTAGGTCTCTGGGCTGTCCAGCATCTGAGTCCTGGCCTCCAGCCAGTATTGGGGGTGGGTTTCCTCTAATGATATGGGTCTTAAACTGGACCAGTCATTGGTTGGCTATTCTCGTAATTTCTGTGCCACCTTTACCCTAGTACAACTTGTAGGCAAGGAAAATTGTAGGTCAACGGTTACATGACTGTGTTGGGGTCCCAATCCGTCCACTGAAAGTCTTGCCTGGTTCCAGGAGATGACCAGTTCAGGCTCTATATTCCCCTATGCTACGAGTCTTAGCTGGGGTCACCCTCATAGATTCTTGGGAGTTTCCATTGCACTAGGTATCTAGCTCATCCCAGAGATGCCCCAGATTCTAGTTATCTTTCTCAGTACTCTCTCCCTCCATCCTAAACGTCTCAGCATTTAGAGGTTAGGCTCACAACTGAAAAAATATAGCAGACATATTCTAAGGATAATAATGATAAACAAGAATGCATTCAGAAAAGTATGGGAGTTTTAGTTGGACTGTATGAGTGATTATCTGTGCTGCTGATATCCTACTTGTATTAGATTATGAAAACAAATATCATATAGAATGCAGACCCTGATTACAAATATTTCAAATGATACTTATTTTATATAAATTGTTGTGTCAAAGTGTTTGTAAATTCCTTATTAGGAATTTTGTTGAAAGATGAAATCATTGAATCTTGAATATAATATGTGGAGAACACTGTGTTATCTTACATGTCCTTAGGTTAAGCAATGCTTTGGAACTTTCCTGGATTTAAAACACTATTGTTTTAAATTGTTGGGCCTTGTAACTTGCCTTCAGTATTTGATCATATTGACTGCGTTTCTAAATCATAGACTATATTTGAAGTCTAGGTAATTATGATAAAATTAGGTACAACAACAACAAAAAAATTGTTGATGTTACTCAGTAAATTCTGCCTAGTTGGCCCCACAAAAAGTAGCATCTTGATTATGTCAGTCCTGCGGCTTAAGTGCCAGTCTGGGACTATTGTAGTGAGCTGTGACAAATTGGACAATCCATAATTTTCCATCATGCCTGATTCTACTATTGTTGTGTGAACACGGATGGCATTATCTTAGTGCAACCACCTGGCTCACCACAATTCAAAGCTGCTGTTACAGCAAAGACAGCAAGAAGGCTGGCTGGTGAACAGGATTTTGAAGCAGATGGCAAAGGAAGCAAGGAGTGATGATTATGAAGGTGACTATCCACAGGGCACATTATCTCTCACCAAGCATTGCTATTAGTAGTGTATTCTGCTTCTGGGGAGCATCTCTCTGTGGATGCTTGGTACACATAATTCCACCAGGCTATTTCATATTTTGCCAAGCCGTGCTCCCATGCCTCTCCATGCCCTTCCAGATAAAAGAATATTTGTCAAATGACCAAGCCTAGTGTGACATGTTACATGGGGAGATGCTAAACAATGGAATATAGAGAAGGGAATGCTTTTGAAAGAAAACTTTTGCAAATATGCCAAGTGTACAAGACATGGCATGGAGTCAGATAAACCTTCTTTAATACTAGACATTTTACTAATTGATATTTGTAATTTAGAAACCTTCAGTTAACTTTAGTTTCTCATTGTTATGGTGCTGGATAATGATACATTGAGCTTCCTTATGAAATACAGGGATAGGGAATACATTCTTTTGTTTACTAGGCAGATTTATCACATGAAATAAACCTTTACACACACACA
>CABHPQ010001264.1:14222-25303 GCA_902168405.1 Peromyscus aztecus
AGAGAAGAGAAGAGAAGAGAAGAGAAGAGGAGAGGAGAGAGATGATTTGTATGAGTTGAGAAGGAAAAGCCTGCAGCTCCATGTTGCTTTTATCTTGAGTATATATTATCCTTCCCTCTATTGTTCAACTTTACTGTGGTTTAGGAGTGTGGAAGACGAGTGGTAAATAGAGATACTCATCAGCAAGATAAGAATCCATTCAAATTAGAGGTGTCCTTTGCTCTATATTTTATTATATTACTCTTCTAGAGATTCTTTAAGGGCAAAGTCTAGTGATAGAAGCAGTGAGCAATGATGGGAAATTTATCTTTCCTTCACTTTTTTATTATCTTTTAATGTAAATATATAGGTTGAACACAGTTTCTATAGGAAAGGGACACTGGCTTTCCCTTCTAATTCTGTATCAAGAAGATCTTCATCATAAGGTGCTCTCTGGCCTCTGTAACTTGGTACCCACTTTCAGGTTCTTATCAACAATATACACTGTTAATCTCTGTATCCTTGAACTCATCACTAGCAAATACATACTCTCTCACTTAAACCTGGCCAAGTGCAAGCCTTGGCTGTATGGTTTCTTTTACATTATCTGTAAATTAACAGGAAAACATTGAATGGGTTATTATTTTTGGTATCTTCTTATGTTCTGCAAAAAAACCAAAAAACAAAACAAAACAAAACAAAAAACAAGTCACGATATAGCAAGGAAAAAGAAAACTGTACATGTACCATCTCAATATTTAAAGAAGAATGGAAACGATTATTTAGGATAGATAACTAGATTTGGAATGTTGTTAAAACAATTTTTAACTCTTTATGTTAGCTGAGGTCTTGTGTTTACATATGAATGTCCTTATAAGCGTCAGTGAATCTTCATATGCATCCTGTGAGGTAGAGATTGATCAGTACTATTCTCATTTCTGTAGATGGCAAGCCAAGTCTAGGGCCTTGGGCAGTTGTCAAGGTCATACTGATGGTGGGTTACAAATACCTCAGGTCTTCTTCTTCTTCAAAAAAGGTTATTTTTATTAACCATACCTGCCACTTCACCTTCTATGTTTGTGAGGATAATTGGAAATAATTGGGATTATTATTAATATCTGTATTGGTACAGAGGTCAGAATTGTAATTTTCTCCACCATTAAAACCAACCATTATACTACATTTACCCTTGCTGAGTTATTTTTGGGCTCAATAATTTTAAGCAAACAAGTAACCTAAAAAATATACTAGGCATTTCTGGTTGACTCTTGCTCTTACCAGAGGCAGCAGTTTGGCAGGTATGCGAGAGTCTTGATGAGTTTGTCTTAGTGAATTATAAGGCCAATTAAAGCTCCTCAATACATTTTGACTAGTTCTGTACTGATGGCAACTATAAATCATAACTGGCTAGTGGTGGATTTTACTGTTGTGTCTATGGATGATAATTGTAAATTTAATCTCATATGAATGAGAAAACTGATTATACTCTCCAAGTCATGGCTATTTACTCAAGTATCATATCTGAGAAAGACCACAAAGACCTGATCCAAGATGTTCTTAATGACCTTAGCTTCATTCAATAAGATATTTCTTTAAGGCCTTCAAGAAAATGTACACATTGCTCTTTCTGATCTTATCTAGACTGGGACAAAAAGAGCACTGTCCACCATAAGTGCTCAAAGACATTCAGGAGTGGATTTATTGACTATTTTGTTAATGGTTATAGTGAAAATGGACACTAAATAAGGCAGAGATCCCAATAAACAAATTACCTCAACTATGAACTCCCAATATCCAAATTACCTAAACTTTAGCATCAGTGGTAGCTGAGAAATGGTCTTGGCTCAGTATTCCACTTTTTATTTATTCATTTTACATACTAATCAGAGACACCCCCCCATTCCTTCTCCTGCTTTCCCTCAGTCTCCCCACTCTGACCCACTCCCATCTCCTCCTCTGAAAGGGTAAGGCCTCCCATGGGGAGCAGCAAAACCTGGTACATTCAGCTGAGGCAGGACTAAGCCTCTCCTTCTGCATCAAGGCTGAGTAAGATGTCCCACCATAGGTATTCCACTTTGGATAAAATAGATCAGGATATTTTGAGAGATAATGAATAATAGCAACAAAAGAGAAAATCTTTACATTGACATATTATTGTAGAATAAATCATATCATAACAGGTGAATTTGTTTTAAAGATTGTGTTACTCTGAATGGTGTACCAGCACTCTGAAGCTCACAGCCTGCCTGTGAATACTTCCTGCCATCCTTCAAAGGTCTTGTTTGTGGTCATTTAGATTTAACATTTTACTTCCTTTGTATTTTTATGAAGTTACATGGATACATTGCAAAGATGTATCTCTCAAAGTATAGCATATCCAAAAGTCACCTGCCAGTCTTTTTAAAATATTGAAAAGCAAAACTATCTTCTGTTCTGTTGATAGATACATGAGCTCATGATGATCACCTTCATGTTACAATGAAATAGAGGCTGAGGTATTATATCTAAGTTTGGCAAACATATATTTTATTACTTACTTTATTAATTTATTTTTCCTGCCTTCTCACATTTTCCACTTCCTCCCACTTCTCTTCAATTCTTCCCCCCAAACTTGCCTCTTTCCCTGCCCATCTAGTCCTCCATCTTTCTCTTTAGAAAAGGGCAGGCCTCCCATCTGTATCAGACAGCCATGGCAGATCAAGTGGCAGTATGACTAGGCACCTCCTTTCCTATTAAGGCTGGAAAAGGCAACCTAGTAGGAGGAAGGGGTTCCAAAAGCAGGTAACAGAGTTAGAGACAGCCTCTGCTCCCACTGTTAGGAGTTCAACAAGAAGACCAAGCTATACAACTATTACATATATGTGGAGAGGTTATGTCAGACCCATATAAGCTCTCTGGTTGGCAGTTCAATCTCTGTGAGCCCCTACGAGCCTAGGTTAGTTGATTCTGTGGGTTTTCTTCTTGGTTCCTTGGCCACTCTGGCACCCACATCCTTCCTCCCCCTTTTTCCTTGGATTCTCTGAGATTTGCCTAATGTTTGGCTGTGGGTCTCTGAATCTATTTCCATCAGTTGCTGTGTGAAGCCTCTCTGATGACAATTAGTCTAGGCCACAATCTATGGGTATAGCAAAATATCATTAGGAATTATTCATTGACTTTTTTTTTTCCTTTTTGCCAGTCATGTTTGGTTCTGTCCTAGGTCTCTGGGCTGTCCAGCATCTGAGTCCTGGCCTCCAGGCAGTATTGGGGGTGGGTTTCCTCTAATGATATGGGTCTTAAACTGGACCAGTCATTGGTTGGCTATTCTCGTAATTTCTGTGCCACCTTTACCCTAGTACAACTTGTAGGCAAGGCAAATTGTAGGTCAACGGTTACATGACTGTGTTGGGGTCCCAATCCGTCCACTGAAAGTCTTGCCTGGTTCCAGGAGATGACCAGTTCAGGCTCTATATTCCCCTATGCTACGAGTCTTAGCTGGGGTCACCCTCATAGATTCTTGGGAGTTTCCATTGCACTAGGTATCTAGCTCATCCCAGAGATGCCCCAGATTCTAGTTATCTTTCTCAGTACTCTCTCCCTCCATCCTAAACGTCTCAGCATTTAGAGGTTAGGCTCACAACTGAAAAAATATAGCAGACATATTCTAAGGATAGTAGTGATAAACAAGAATGCATTCAGAAAAGTATGGGGGTTTTAGTTGGACTGTATGAGTGATTATCTGTGCTGCTGATATCCTACTTGTATTAGATTATGAAAACAAATATCATATAGAATGCAGACCCCGATTACAAATATTTCAAATGATACTTATTTTATATAAATTGTTGTGTCAAAGTGTTTGTAAATTCCTTATTAGGAATTGTGTTGAAAGATGAAATCATTGAATCTTGAATATAATATGTGGAGAACACTGTGTTATCTTACATGTCCTTAGGTTAAGCAATGCTTTGGAACTTTCCTGGATTTAAAACACTATTGTTTTAAATTGTTGGGCCTTGTAACTTGCCTTCAGTATTTGATCATATTGACTGCGTTTCTAAATCATAGACTATATTTGAAGTCTAGGTAATTATGATAAAATTAGGTACAACAACAACAAAAAAATTGTTGATGTTACTCAGTAAATTCTGCCTAGTTGGCCCCACAAAAAGTAGCATCTTGATTATGTCAGTCCTGCGGCTTAAGTGCCAGTCTGGGACTATTGTAGTGAGCTGTGACAAATTGGACAATCCATAATTTTCCATCATGCCTGATTCTACTATTGTTGTGTGAACACGGATGGCATTATCTTAGTGCAACCACCTGGCTCACCACAATTCAAAGCTGCTGTTACAGCAAAGACAGCAAGAAGGCTGGCTGGTGAACAGGATTTTGAAGCAGATGGCAAAGGAAGCAAGGAGTGATGATTATGAAGGTGACTATCCACAGGGCACATTATCTCTCACCAAGCATTGCTATTAGTAGTGTATTCTGCTTCTGGGGAGCATCTCTCTGTGGATGCTTGGTACACATAATTCCACCAGGCTATTTCATATTTTGCCAAGCCGTGCTCCCATGCTTCTCCATGCCCTTCCAGATAAAAGAATATTTGTCAAATGACCAAGCCTAGTGTGACATGTTACATGGGGAGATGCTAAACAATGGAATATAGAGAAGGGAATGCTTTTGAAAGAAAACTTTTGCAAATATGCCAAGTGTACAAGACATGGCATGGAGTCAGATAAACCTTCTTTAATACTAGATATTTTACTAATTGATATTTGTAATTTAGAAACCTTCAGTTAACTTTAGTTTCTCATTGTTATGGTGCTGGATAATGATACATTGAGCTTCCTTATGAAATACAGGGATAGGGAATACATTCTTTTGTTTACTAGGCAGATTTATCACATGAAATAAACCTTTACACACACACACACACACACACACACACACACTGCAATAACGGGCATACAAGTCCTGCCTGAAGCTTAGTAGATTATCCTGAGCATCTTTGGAAAGAATATACTATTCTAAAGAATACCCAATGAGCAAGCAAACTAGAAAGATTTATAGAGCTATTGCCAATGGTACCTAGAAGTAAAATATGCTGTTTATCAAATCTATATCCTTTAGAGAGAATTTCAACACTGAAATTATTTTGTTGTTGAAATTTAGTGGGAGGTGAACACCTGGCTGATGGAAATATTTTGCTTATATAAATACTTATTGAAGAATTCAAGCCATTGCTATTATTATAGGTCATTGGACATTGGGACTTATAGATGCGCATGATGAAAGACATCTTGAGAGACTAATTTCCTTGCCTTGTATTATTAAAAGTTTTCTGATACTGCAAAGACCAAAGCTAAATATACAATATATTGATCAGCATGATAGACTTTACCCCAAAAGGCCTTTTGGGAGAGATTCTGCTACATTCTTTCTAAGAAAAAGCTGGGTAGAAACATTAGCACATGATAGAATGCTGAAACATCTTCATCTTGCTTTGTTGGGTGATTTTTGAGTTAGACGTCATGCAAGTGAATGAAATGTGACTTAATAGATGTCTTTTTAACCTTATCTATAATTAATTAAGACTTCTGAATTTAAAATAAGTATCATCTGGCACAAAACAACAGATAAGATGAGAGGTACCGAAAATCTCTATGAACAAGGATTGGTTAAATACTGCTGCCCATCTTAAAGTAATGAAAAGCGTGCATCACATTAGTGGAATGTTTAGTACTTTACTCATATGGACATATAATCCTTAGAGCAACATTCAGAAGTAAGTTGTTTTAATCTTTTCTTTAGGCAGCTGGATTCTGGGAAGATTAAAATTCAACCTCCATAGGTTAAAAAGACTTTGACATAGATTCATAGACGGATGCTGGAAGTGTTTTTCCCAGAGTGACACTCAGTGATATAAACATAGTAGATTATGTGATGTTTTAAGGGGCACTATAAAGAGTATAAATTGTCCTCCTAACATCTATAATATCACCCTTCTTTGCCAAATGAGTATATATGGTATTGACACAATACCTAGATTTAAAGAATGCATATTTTAAAAAACCTTTCATAATTCCATTTTTCCTTAGATGTAACGTTTTTCTGTAGGAATGAGAAAACGCATAACAGTGATCACTAAATTTGTCAGGTTGAATTCTGAGAAGGATACATTCACACGAGGGTAGTGAAACAATTACATGAATCCTACTTCATAGCTCTAGTCTTACAAACTTTTGTTGTACAATAAAATATAAAAATGACATAGGTGCTAGCATTTATGGTGAATCTTGAAGAGACCTCAAAGATGCAGGTCCCAGGCTGGTATGCTAGTTTAAACAGAGGTAGTCTTTGATGAACTCTCTTCACTAAACTGCACTATCAAGCATATACTGCTTGTATCTAAACCAGACTTCATTTTATAGAATTCACCTTCCTATATAAGCCGGTTTTTATTTTAGGGAGAGGGAGGAGTGGTTCCAACATAAACTGCCAGATACAATTTTAATAGATAACAGGAGAAAGGTAAGACTATTTTAAAATTACGATTAATTATATTTAGTAAAATGGAAGCAAGAACAGCAATGGTGATCTCTTTCATATTTTTCACTCAAGTCATCTTTCTCCTTTTCCATAGATATTTCTGTCTGAATGAAAAGAGTTTAGTAACAACCTTATTACTATCATAAAATTAAACCCCAACCCACTGTCAGATTTTTAAAAAGTAAAAGATACACAAATGGGAAGGATAAAAAGAGACCATTATTGCCTTTGGCAGATCTAAATCAAGTCTATCCTAGGTTTAATTGTTGGGAGACTGGAGAGAAGGGGGAAAGAAAGAAAGGTATTATGGATGAGATGAAATGTGAAACAGAGAAACAGAGAACTATTGGATTGTTTTAGAGCATACGATTTCTGTTGCACAGTGCCTCCCACTTTCGTGAATCATGCATTCAATAAAGGTTAGCTGATGATAATGATGCTCAGTATAGTTTCTCTTACAATTATAGTGAAGATGGCAATTACAATCTGAGGACTCCCTGTATGAGCCCTATTGGAAAGGGAGATGATGTAAAACCAAACCCTGAAAGGAATTGCAGAATTCTGCCAGTCCTTGCTGTAACTATGCATCAGGGTCAGGTAGGAATAGGTAAGGCTGTTCGATATCATTTCTTTTCCCAGAAAACCATATGGGGTACAGGTAAGCTTTAAATAGACCATGACTCTAGTTGATGTTCAGAAATCTGATTACTGTTAGAACTCTGAATTTCAGGCTTTTATGGCTAAAATATGGTTTTCCCCCCTCAGTGCTTAACAATATTACATACTCAAGCAGCAGAATGCACCGGTGTGTCTATTCTTCTCTGGTGTCTCTTAAATTAAGGCTGAACAAAGAACAGTAAAGCAGAGAATCTAAGCGAATTCATATGAAAAGGCACCCTAGGATATTTGAGGAGCCTTGTGACACAGCAGTTTCTTGCAAATGGCTTCACAAAAAAAAGGGTGACAAGCCCAGTGAGAAAGGAATGGACTGGTTGACACCAAAACAAACTAAAGAAAACAGACAACAAATGTCGCCACTATGTCAAAGTCAAGGAAACCCAGGGATGATAACTGAAAGAAGGCAAAAAATTCAAATAAAATGTTTTGTCTCCAAGGTAAAACTCTAGATAAAGAAAGCCAATGATTTTGTTTGAATACAGCTTAATTGATGGTTCAGAGCAAGGGAGTCTGACTGTCTTTCAGTTTTCCTAAATGATTCTTTCTATTGTGATCTGAAAACAAAAGAAGAAAGGACTAGTTGTGTGTGCTCAGTGGTACCTGGCATTGAAGAACAGTGATGCCTCTGAGAACAATAAGTGTTTTCAGGATGAATGGCTGCCTAGAACTCAATTTTCAAGGTAAAAAAAAAAGTAGTCAGAAAATTGTATATAGGATGCCCTAGCACACAAAATTTCAATGGTCTGCCATCCTGGGGATTAACTTGAATAAAATCAGAACTATTTTAAACGTTTGACTTTTCTCTTGTTGATAGTCTGCTGCCCATCTTACTTTGTTTGGATTTAAATGGAGAAGAAATATTCTGCTTATACATATCATGCTGGCGTGAGATGTTTAAGTGTTGTTGAATATTATTTTGAAAGGTGTTACATTTGTTTATGCTGTGGAATGTTTGTTTAACAATGCAAAGATGTGTTGCATTCTTTTATGTTGCATTTGTTTAACTCTGTGAAGCTGTGTTACAGTGCCTGTCTAAAACATCTGATGGTCTAATAAATACTTGAATGGCCAATAGCAAGGCAGGAGAAAGGATAGGTGGGGCTGGCAGGCAGAGAGAATAAATAGGAGAGATATGGGAGGAAAACAAGAAAGAGCAAGAGAACAAGGAAAGGAGGATGCTAGGAGCCAGCTACCCAGCCACACAGCCAGCCATGGAATAAGAAGAAAAGAAAAGATATACAGAAACAGAAAAAGAGAAAAGCCCAGAGGCAAAGGTAGATGGGATAATTTTAAAGTAAAAAAAAGCTGGCAAGCAACAAAAAAAGTTAAGAAAAGCTGGCAAGCAACAAGCCAAGCTAAGGCTGGGCATTTATAAGTAAGAATAAGTCTCTGTGTGTGATTTATTTGGGAGCTGGGTGGCAGACCCCCAAAAGAGCCACAGAGCAAAAACAACCAATAACAATGACATTTCAAACTGGGCAATGTGTTATTTGGAGAAAGTGAACCAAGGGATTTGGAAATTTTGAGTAGTACTTGGTAGAAATCAAATCATCTTTCATCTTGTTTACCCAAATTTTTGTTTGCTGGCTTTTAAGTTTTCAAGACATACACATATCTTTAAAAAAGAGAACATAATGCTTAAGTTCAACTTGTTCATCTAAAGTATGTTAAAGTAGCCTGTTCGGATTGGGAAACAAGAAAAACTCAATTTTAACTATCTTACTTACAAATATTAATTCTTTTCATAATCTATAAATCTACAATCCACCAACCATTCCCAATTCTTAATTTGGGTTTCTTATTTTTTTATTTTTCATCATTATTTATGTTATACATTTCTCACAAAAGAGAATGGGCACGTTTCAAGCACACACACACACACACACACACACACACACACACACACACACACACGAGAAAGAGAGAGATATCCATTTTTATGTATATGAACACATTTTAAAGAACAAAAAAAACATCAGGTCCAAAGAACTAGAATTATTGTGGATACTTTAATGTTCTTCATTCCCTTGCTCACAGAAAATATAATTACTGTCTTGAATTTTATGTTGTAATCTTGTATGTTTCTGAAAAACACACTTTATTGCATATGTATATGTCCATTACTACAGAAAAGTTCCCTATGAGTTTTACTTTTACTCAATATAGAAATTGAAGCACATTTTATTTGGTCTTCTAGATTAGCTTCTTTTTCTCTCTTTATTCTTTATGAGTCATTCATACTCTTTTATGTACCTGGGGAACACTCATTTCACCACTGCTAAATCCTATCATATGCATTTAGTATAACATTAATTCTTGCCTGAATGGTAATTTTGTCCTTGATTCTTTTCTTATTTGGGTTTTTATTATGAGCACTGCCAATGCACACATTCTTTCGTAGGTTTTCCATTTCAGATGTAAAAAATAGAATTTTTACTTCATAGGGAATAAATATAGCACTGGAAATTCTTTGTAGTAGAGTGTGTGATTATGAAGTATAGAGAGCAACTCTTTATTCTGTTCTAACATTACTGTGTCAACTTATACCTTCAATGAAAGGTTTAGGATTCCAACTGGTATTTTCTTTTCTTTTCCTTTCTTTTTTTCTTTTTGCACTTCAAATGTTAAATTCTAGGTCTTTTAAAACTCTAATAGTTTATCAAATATGAAAGTGTATCTCAGTGTCATCTTCATTTGTATATTTTTATTTTTAACATAGTTGAAAAAATTTGCCCATCTCCTTTGTGGTTTCTTCTTATATGTCTTTCAGGCCTTTCCAATTTTATATATCATGTTTTGATTGATTATTTCTTTGTAAGGAAAACTTTATTTAATATAGTGCATGATGATTCTCAGGTATGTTTAAATGTTTCTTGAGAGAGCTAGTAATCAGTACTGCCTTGGGACTTTTATGTTGGATATAATGTGCATTGAGATGAGTAGGAGGCCCTTATGCAAACCAGGAGCTGTTCACAGGAAACCTTGGCTAGAGCTTTGTTAGTAACCTGGCGATTTGTGAGAAAAGAGGATTGACTGAGTGGTTCTGTGGAATCTCATCCCCAGCCGAAGATGGAAAATGGAGCTAGGATCTCATTATATAGCGTGAGGTAGGGATTTGTCTTCATTTTGTCCATGGGAATTAGCCAGCTGCCTCAGTGCCTTTCAGTGAATACTCTTCCCTTTCCATGGGATCTCCTCTGCCACCTGTGTTTTGTGCCAAATCCCAACAGACAACATCTATATAAATATTATTATCAGATATCTTAAATCATTGCTTAGTTCAGGGTCATCAAGTTATAGCCATAGGCTAACTACGGCTATTTTGTTCTGTTAATAAAATTTGTAACATAGTTATATTTGCTTTGGGTCTTTTATGATCATTATGCATTATGATCACCCATTTACATATTTGGAATAGGAACCATATGGTTCATAAAGCATAAAATAATTATCACTATTTCAATATTTTATCAAGACCTTATATAGCTTTAAAATAAAATTCCATTGGTTATATACTATATGTCCAATATTTCATTTTTGCATCAATTAACAACTTTCAGTTGCAAGTAACTGAATCAGGGACCTTCCAGACTTATCCTTGTGCAAAATATTACTGTACCTTCCACATTTCATCCAAGAAGCTTCTTTTCACAAAAGGTGCAGATTGCGATAGAGATCTACAACTGGTCAAAATGCAGCGAGTATTAGTGACTGTGGATGCTCAACTCCACTGAATGCAATCCTTACACCTAAGCATCCTAGAAAATCAGGGAAGAGTAGACAGAAAGTTATAAAGATCTAGAGGACCATGATGCCTGTCTCCTAGATGGGACAGGAAAATTATGCTCATGAAGCATTAACAATATAGGGACTGAACAAGACTGGCATAA